>JAPSES010000098.1:1303920-1329296 GCA_029822895.1 Maxillicosta whitleyi | reverse complement strand
TGACCAAGGAAAATAAAATTCCCTCTTTGTGCAGTAATCTGAACCTGGCTTTTCTGCCTCCATCCATAATAATATACCTTATATAGACTAAATGTGTCTAAAATTAAAGTTTATTTACAACAAGCAAACTATTACTTGATCAAAAACAAATTAATTTTAGCAACCAAAAAAAGTGTCAGTTTTGAATGCCTGGGGTCACCAGAAATTTGTGATGTTAAATTAGGGCTATGAGCTGAAAAGGGATGGGAACCACTGAAGTAGAGTAATGGGTATTTTTCAGTCACATATTGGTGATAGTTTTCTGTCCACATTTCTCTGTTCTACAATCAGTCCTCTGTCAAGTACTTCCACAGGGTTTCTGCTCTTTATCCAAACAAAATTCTGGATTTTTTTTTACAGATTTCTTCAAAACTGCTATCCCCCCCCCAAGACCTTGACTGTATGTACTGTACTTTCTAGACTATAAGCCGCTAGTTTTTTCATTGACTTTTCTGGTGTTTTTAACCAGCTGTTTTACTGCCATGTTACAGGCACTGTTTGGAAAAAAAAAAAAAAGTGAGCTAATATTCAAGTGTTTCTTATAGTCCAGAAAATACACTACTTTTATACTTGCATGCCTACTGTTTTGGTTGAGATTGTACTTTTTGTTTGTGGTAGAAGAGTTCATTTTAATAAATGGATGAATACATAATAGGCAGTAGATTATGTTTTACTGACAGAATCGTTTTCAAAACATATGAAAATCACAAAAGTAGATGGATATCACACAAACTAGTTTCACTAGAGTCATTCCAGTACCAACCAGTTAGTAAAATCATATCAAGTTTTTTAGATGGTTCCTAATGTATTAATCTTACAACATTATGTGCCTTTGAACATACTCTAGAATCTGACTATGAAAAAAAAAAAAATGTTCATAATTTATTAAGTTTCACACAAAATTCCATACTTTTTAAGACTTTTAAGACCTGCGCAAGCACCCCATTACACAACTAATGCTGGTTTTACCGTAATGATATTGGCTGAACTTACAACAATTTAGCTCAGTTTTCACACCAACATGCAGCCATATTTTCAGCATCATCTACACACATATGCGATGAAGTCCAGATGAAATGAACAAATATGGTCAGTGGAGAAGTCATGTGATATTGATAATGCAATTGGCAATCTGGTCAAGAAGACACTGAACCAATAATATGCATAGCAATGGAAAAAACATCTATCATTTCTTATTATGCTATTATGCTATGCTATTATTTATGTTGATGTGTCACAAATTAGAATCTTCAATGCAGTATTTTTTGGTTCTTTCAGTGTCTTACATTATACATCACACATATAGGAATATATACAGAAAAAATATATACATCTAATACAAGGAGTTGAAAAAACATGATAGAACACAATAACTCTGAACACAACAATACTGTACAAATGTGACTGAGCACAGTATGGATATTTGCAGCCATTTCTTGATTAAATTTACACAGTAAATACTCTGTTGTAATATATGATTAATAGTTGGTCTTACTATCCCATTTCTGCAAAGGTTTGGCTGGTCTAAATGCTTGGTCATTCAATCATAAGTTATAGTATATAGTATAGTTTAATCATCACACAAAACAAAATTTCTTCTGGTCATGTATACTTACTGACACTTCCTAACTGCAAGTAAAAACAATATTTGTCATTTTTTGATACTTCCACATGTCCACATTAGAAGCAAATTATTAATTATTCACTTTCAACTGGTTGTCATTTATTTCACGCTTGGATGTTTACTCTTGCTATCCATGTTTATGCTAAGCTAAGCTAATGTTCTCATGCAATCTGTTACATGAAAGAAAACAGGTTGATTTTGTGCTCCGACTTCAATTCAGCAAACCTAAAACCTTTGAGAGTCATTCTCAGCTTTCAGCAATAAAGTTAAAACAACGTAATCTCATCATGGAAAACGAAGAAGATGATGAAACACTAATGCAGAGCACCAAGCAGTTCAATCTCATTATATGTTCCCAAATGATGTGTACACAAAGCCCACACCTCCTCTGCACCGGCTTGTAATTTCACTCTGTGAGCATTGTTTCATTTTCACCCTCACACCCTGCACCCCCACAATTACAGCATTTCACTGCTCTCATCAAACTCTTCCTATTGTCCTTGGTGCACAACTGCTGTACTTCAAAGTACATTTACCCACCACCACACTCCTCCTCCTCCTACCCCCACAATCCATTTTGTTTTACTGTCGGTGCTCAGTTCAAGAACTTTGTAACTGCTTTCAGAAATGTGAAAGATGCTGATGCTAATTCATCACAGCAACTCCAAGAGATGCCTGCTGCTTTATTTTCCAGTACGGTAGACCAAGAACAGTGTGTACAAATGTGGAAACAAACATGATTTAAGCATCTTGATTTTACATTTTAAAGAACATCTGCATATAAACAGCTGCAGCTTGCCACCATGCAAACAAATTAATGGCAGTGTATGCAGGATGTTTGTGCATTCGTGATGGATTGTTGTGATGTTAGGTGGAGGAGCAATTGATTAGGCCCGCCGGATCGTTGCCAGGAGTGCAGTGCATTGTGGGTGACTGAGAGGTGGTGATGTTAGACACCTGCACACATGCAAACAAACATTTTACACACACAGATTTATCCATCCTCTGATATTGTTGGTATTGAATAATTCAATGATTTTATCAGCCCCAACCACAACAAATGACTTAATTATGCTAATCTGAGCCAGAAACTCACAGCAAGATGTGTGTGTGTGAGTGTGTGTGCATGTGTGTGTGTGTGTGTGTCAGCAGGATTGACAGGAGCCTACGGGCTTCAGCACTGAAACGCTGATCTGGAATTTCACATCCTTATCCCAAAAGCCTAAGGATACACACACACGCACACGCACACACACACACACACACACACAATCTTGTTCACACACACACAAAACACACTCACTGCCCAAAAAGCCACCGGGCGATTAACACTACCCTACCTACAGTCTTTTGATTTGCATACCAAGTCAGATGGAATTCATATCAGCGTGCAGCAAGTGTGACACACATATACACAAGTGTATACACACACACACACACACACACACACACAATGCACACGTAAGAGTATAGCCAAGCAAAAAACACCAGCACATTGTGAGTGTACAAAGTGAACACAAAGCAGTTGTGGGTTGCGTCACTGACTCCTCAGTAAGGTTATAATTCAGCGTGATGGACTGTCTGTGTCTGCACTGCATCACCGTAGGGGCAACACACACACAAACACACACACCTGTGGTCTCAATACACTGACAACCTGGAGATGAAACAGCAGACGACTCCATACTGACAGAAGACAAGAAACAGCACTTATTTGTGCATTGTTTTCAACATTGTCAGTGATTTTAGCAAAAGTGAGTGTTTCTTTATTATTAACAACTTTAACAAAAACTGTCACATGATTCCCATTTGCTTATATTTATTCATTTACTTTGATGCTGATTACACTCTACAGGTTTTTCAATAGGTTCTGTAGGGTGGGGATTTAAAATGATTTCAATTTATGTATCTTCTGTCTTAATATAGACTGTAACCCCATATTGGTTTTGGCTATATTTCACTATCAATAGGCTAAAAGCATTCTGGCATTAATTCAGCTTAAACTGCTCCAAAATGTAATGCTCAGGTGTAACATCTAAGCCTTAGGAAAAAAATCCCACTATCCTCATTTCATCTATTCAACCTTTATTTTAATATCTAAATATATTGAGGTTAAGGCCTCATTTACAGAAACAGAGCAATATTTGTAAACATAACACAAATGCAAATCAGTAACCATTAAATTCTTAATAAAACTGGAAGGATCACTATAAAACAAATACATAGTAATAATAGTTCAATGGTGTATTTAAAGTACTCAATGTAACCAACCTACTTTACTCTGATAAGACAAAAATGGAGAAAACCTTCAAAAATATTCACAGCTACAATTAACAGAAAAATCGCCATTTATGAATGAACTCTGAATAGCTGCCATTCTGAGACAAACTAATGGATTAATTGTTAATCAAGATGTTGAATGAATACATCATGTTTTGTATAGTTTTTCACAGTGTGTGTTTAGTACTGTCCTATTTTCTACACTGTTGTCTTCACTGCAAAATATCAGAAATGAGGGAGGTGAAAAAAAATCTAATAAAATATTTTGCTCTGGTTGCTACAGGTCATTTAACCAAGTTAAAACAAAAACAATGAAGGTATCCTTAAGTCAAATGTTCAATATGTAATCTAAGTAGACATTTGTGTCTTTTTTACTGTCATGTTAACTCAGTTGTTGAAACAATGTTATGCCGTCTGCATGTTTAGATTGTTCTGCTGTCAAAAATCCAGTTTGCCTTCAGTCCAGTACACAGTCCACACCAATAATCCACCAGCAGAAGCCAGACAGAAACACTATATTTGATGGAGGCTATGAACGGTTTTATGGAAAACAGCTGTATTGAATCTGTTCCAGCTCTTTTTTCCACCTCATGAATGAAATTTCCCATGCTGCACTGCTCCAGGCTCTGGCACATCTAGGAGGTAGAGCTCCCTCTGTCTCTCTTTGTCTCTTTCTTTAATGCCTTCACACACCTTATTGCCGTTCGTCAATTACTCACACACATTTTGGCAACAAACACAGCATTAATTGAAACATTTAATTAGCATTAAAACCAGCAGTAATTAACACCTTTTCTCCAGCACTCTCTGAGCCCGGCTCAAATTCTATTAAGGCTTTAAGCAGCTCGCCGTTTCCCTGCTCTGCACTGACTTTTTGCAGCATCCGAAGATGTGTGTGTGGGTGTGTGTTTATGTGTGTACGTGCACTCAAGGCCCCAGGTAACAAGTCTCCATGAGGAGTCGAGCACCAAGGCCAGGCCTGCTGGGTGCCCAGGGGAGAAGAAGAAGAAAGGCGGTTGAGAAGGGAGGCGAAGGCGAAGAAAAAGAAATGAGGGAGGAGGTCAAGATGGAAGGGGAGGGGAGTGCTTGAAAGAGGGACAAGGGAGGAATAAGGTGGGAGGCGAAGGAGAGAAGGGAGGACATGAATGAGAAAGGGAGGAGAGAGGGAACGACAGATGGATTAAAGGAAAAGGAGGACTGGTGAGCAAAGAAGAGGAAGAAGGAGGGAGGCAAAGGAGGTGAAACGACAGTGAGAAAGAACTAATGGTGAAGCAGAGTGTTTGAACACACCATGAGGATTAACCACCAGCCCTTGTGTGTGTGTGTGTGTGTGTGTGTGTGCTTTACATACAGTATTGTTTGCATATTTCTGTGTGTGTTTGTGCGTGTGAGGCCTACTTGGAGATGAAGCAGGGGCCTGGATTAGTTGCATTTGCCAGGGCTGGGGGGCAGGATTAGCAGGCCAGGCTGCTGTCTGACGCCGCTCTGCCACCACTAATGGCATTATTAATAGGCAGCTAAAAAATTCATTAAAAAATCCATTAAAAATAAATGTGTTTTACATAAGACTTTGCCCCAGGTAGAAAGGAGGGGGAGGCAGAGGGTGAGATGGGTGCAGGAGGGAGAGAAAAGGGGAAGAACAACGAAAATCTGGGCGTTTGTTAGCTTTGAGGTCAGCTGAATATCACAGTTCAGATAGTGGAGAGAGAAGAAGTGAAGGGTAAACACACAAACACTCATTTGACACGGGAAGACGTGCCATGTTGGATACCGAGGCTAAACCAACAAGACCGACGTGCCTGCTCCGCTCAGAGAAATGTCTACAGAGCTGACGTCAAATGCCTACAACTCTCAAAGTGCATGTTAAACATATGTCAGCAACAGCTGATACAAGCTGTCAGTCTTCCTGTCAGATGATAAGACGACAGACTCTAAAGCAAAGGAATAAAACATCATCCACAGAGTGACGACAAGTCAACACTGTGGAACCAGGGACTGCATTAAAGGAGATCATTTGCACCACTGTTGTGCAACTTTCCATGTGTGTTGGACATTAATGTGTAACCGAAACATGTTTCTATTCCACATTTACTAGGCTCCTTGTGTTTGCTATACATCATTTTTTAAAACACAGTAAAACACAAGTTATATGTATTAACTGAAAAACTCTTACCGATTAATATTCTACAAAAGAATTATCACGCCATCTTCTCTCAGAAAGCCACAAGTTGTTAGCACCGTCTAATCCCCTTCGCATTTCTTCATTCCTCTTCATTGGAAACAACATAATATACATATAAAATCAAACTTTAATACATGACCCTGCCTGTAAACATGGTTTCATGCTTCAGTCACATCAGATCGACTGTTAAATGACAATGCTGATAAAAAATAACAAGACCTGTGATCTCACACCACTTCACGATATCAGCATCTATTATATCTTTTACTACTGTTTTGGTTGAGAGACTGCTAGTGGCAGAAATTATATGCGGTGTGTTTAAAAACCTATGATTGCATGTTTATATTACAGCAGTGGTGCTACAGCCAGGAGGGAGACATCTCCCCTCTGTAGCAGAGCCCTTAGGAAAAGTGGAGATTGTAGTTTTATGTTGTTGCAGTGGTTCTCATCCCCTTTACGCCACGCTGGAGTCATATCAGAGCACCTACAGCCATAGAGTGAGACCACCAAGGAGCAGTGCAGCGCTACAGGAGGTCTTTTCTACCATCAATCTGTATAACCCCCACCCCTAAAGGAAGAACAGCTCAAACACCAACCTTTAGAACACCAACATCAGCATGTGCACTATAACTATCTATCTTTACTTATGCAAACATTATCATATTAATGCATCAGTTGTCACCTATTTAATTAATCTCTAATGAAAATCAAATAATGTGCTTAATTAATTTAGAGTCAAAATTTCCTAATAGCAGCTTCTTGCATGTGAATATTTTCCAATTAGTTTGCTTCTGTTTTAAGGTGACATTTGAGAACATCATCTTGGGTTTAAGGAAACAAAGATGTAATTTTCTCTTTCTATTTATCAAACTAAACCCGTAAACAAATATCAAAAGACTAACAATGAAAATAATCATTTATGGCATATGCTTACCTATGTTTACTCATATACTCATATTGTTACTGTATATTGATTATTTTATTGTTTGTATTCTTCGTTTGTTTTCAGATGCAATAACCTCCTTTGGGATGAGTAAAAATTGATATTTATGTATGTGGCTTAACATTATGTTGATATGCTTCTAATTCTCACCAGTTTAAAAATAGAAGAAACAACAAATGTTTGCGATATTTAACCTAAAACACAATTTTTCCTTACTTACGTAATATGTTTCTTAAATGTAACCGCAAACACGACAAAAAAACTTCTCTGTGACTATTAAACCTCACCTTCACCCTCTATTTGTAGGACTTGATGGTGATAATGTATGATATATGTAGCAATAATACTTACAAAACCATTTTTGAGGGTTTGAACATATTTTTAAAAGTTCAAACACTTTAAAATCAGGGGTCTCAAACTCATTTTCTTTCAAGGGACACATTCAGTGTGATTTGATCTCAAGTGGGGCGGACCAATAAAATAAATGTATAATAACCGATAAATAATGACAACTTTGTTTCAGTGAAAAAAAAAACATTAAATTATGAAAATACTTAGTTTTTAATAAACTATCCAATCAAAAAAAGATGTGAATAACCTGAAATTTCTAATGAAAAATAAGTGCAATTTTAACAATATTATGACACAACTTATCATTTGGGCATTATGGTTTGGATTTACCAAGACACTAAACACTGTGTGCTTAATTTTCAGCTTCATATTTCTTCACATTTTATTGTTTACAGGCTGGTTTGTTTAATGTTATTTTTTGCACTAAAAACAAAGACAAAAAAATGTAAGTTGTCATTATTTATCAGCATAATGTAATATTTTTCACATCAAACTGAGTAGAAAATATGCAGTCATTTTTTTGTAGGTTATTATGCTATTATTATTTTACTGTAGATCATGTTGGTCTGTATGTGGAACCTGTTCAACCTCCTTGACTGTGGAAGTTCTGCACAATGCTTTCATCCCAGAGGTCAGGTTGGAACTTTTGACAGGCCGTATGTTTGAGACCCCTGCTTTAAATACTTATTGCTTCATTAACTTGATGTCACCAATCATTGTGAAATGATTAAAACAATCCAGAGAGCTAACTGAGCCAAAACACAACTGCAAAAAAAAAAAACTAAAAAACACAAGAGTAGGAAATGTTGGCACAGTGAGCTTATTTTCCACCCATCAGTGACCTAAAGTATAATGTGTGTACAAAGTATTTAAACTGATTAGCCTTTTCAAATGGGCAAAAAGGTTGGGGATTATTATCTTTGAGAAAAGAAAAGAGGATGAGGACGTAGAGGTTAAAGGTGAGGAGGTTGTGCTTTATGTGTGCCCGGGGGACTTTTAACCAAATCAGATTAACAACAATAGCATCCACACAAACACACACCCACACACACATAAAAAAAAAGAGGGGGCGTAGGGGCCTCACATAGTGCCAACGGGCCCCTCTGTAGCCTGGAGGAGTCATATATGTATGAAGAGTCAGGGGGGATTCTAGTAATTGTTTGCATACTAACTCCTCTGCATCCATCTGCGAAAACACACATAAACACTCACACATCCTTTGCATTAATGGAATTTGAATGAACAGGCAATAAAAGGCAGGTTTCACAGCAATCGCACAGACTCATTTCCATCAGGTCGTTCATCCTGACACATACAAAACACAAGTTACTACCCCCCCCCCCCTTTCCATCACACACACAGTCACATCACAACTATCTTCAAATCACATAGTCCACCACATGCAAGATTTGTCTGTACAGTTTCCATTTTATACGCAATCATAAATTGCAGCAACAATTATCTACATGAACTGTAATAAAATCTCTCATTTTACTTCTACTCATTGTTTTCTTGTATTGACCCATGTTACCTCTGATAAATGTGTTGCATGTGACTTTTAAAGCTGTCCACATAAAATAGGTAAGCTGCAAATTAATTGCTTTTCTTGGGATCAATAATGTTGTCTGAATTAGTATCTACAGTTGTCAGTAACTGGGATAGACGTATTCATTTTGCTCCCTCATTTCCTGTACATATGTAGGTTGTAGGGTCTTCAAGCACACGCTAAAAAGAAATAATCAAACTATTTACCACTGAAGTCGCAGCCATGAGAATAATCAATGATTAAGTACATACAGTACACTACATTCTGTTGTTATAAGTAAAAAAAAAGAGGAAGATAAGAATCAATAAACAGCATATTTGTGAATATACTGAACAAAAAAAAAACATACAGCATAACATGGCTGCTATGTTCAAAATTGAAATTTGAAAAATATTACAAAAAGAAGACAACCAAGGCAAAAAAAAATAATTAAGAACTGTGGTAGTATTGTTGCCTTTTACCATCCAGGATGTCTATAAGCAACAAACCTTAAAAATAATAATAATAATAATAAACTTTTGCAGAATTTACTAGAGTCAAACTAAGTCATTAAACGTTCCCAAACCAGCTACTTCTTATAATGAACCATGACATAGAAGAGGTCAGGAAAGACAAAACATATTGTAAAGTTGTATAATATATATAAAGCTGATGAATTTTTTGTTGATTATTTATCCTAATTAGCTGTGAATGAGATTTTTTTAATTTTATTTTATTTTACATATTACGGTGCAAGGCTACAAACAGTTTCATAATCTATAGATGCTTCATCAGAAAGATGAGCCATTAAGTACTGGAACACATCAATGAAAAAATACAAGCTTTACAAATAAAAACAGCTGATAAACTAAATCCATAACGTTAAGGTCAACACATGTTCATTGAAATGTGAACAGCTGAATAATAGAAGTGCATTGTTAGAGCTAATTCTCTATTCAGGCACAATTTAGCTACAGTAGAAGAAAGGGACATGATAAGATAATGTCTTTAAAAAGGACAACGGTCAAACCTCAAACAGCGGAAAAAAGCATTGAAATGGAGATGGAAATGACATTTCTCTTAAGTTCATCCTGCTGTTTTTAAGTAGGCGGATGGAAATTATTCTACAATTATGCAAAATGATCGCAGGCAGCTCAAATGTTTGCCGTCCAGGAATTGTGTAATAATTGTGGCAGACCTACCTTTTCCCCACTTTACGTAAAGAGGGTACAAAAGCTAACACAGCTAGTATGAATGATGAATTACCACAGAAAAACTCAAGGAATACTTTCAACAAAGCACAGATGAAGTGTTATTTAGGTGCAGGTAGAATGTAGTGATGTAATGTGTCCTCAAAGTGGGACTGTTAAGGGTTAAAAAGTTGCAAAAACAGACACAGCTGTTTTTTTTTGTTTTGTTTTTTTTTACTGATCTATATGTTCTGCACTACTTTGAGCTAAAACTGAACTCGGCCTCATGCTGCATCATCTTCCATCAAATGTTTGTCGGATAGATATGAGGTGATTAAGTATACGTCAGCAAAGGGAATCAGAATCAGAGCCGGAAAAAAGTAAAATGCAACTTACCGAATTTGGGCAAGGAAGGGCAGAAAGCAAGCGCAGGAAAGAGCACCTCCCGCTGTGCAGAGAAAAAGACAGCAAAAAGTCAGCAACATTCAAACTCAAAGCAAACATCAAACATCATCAAACACACTGAATGAGACACTTTGATCTCGCTGGCTCCACAGGAAGCCAGCATCTTTAGAAAATCCTCCAAATGTAAATTAATTTACTACAGAAAAAGTTCCCGAGGCGCTGGTGTGCAACCGAACAGCAGACATCAGAGGGTTAAATCCAAACTCTGCAGCTCAGCCCACAGAGAGAGTTCAGCTGTGGTGAGTAAATCTTAACTCTGAGCCATGCATGTAGGTCCCACATCAACACCCAAACGAACAAGCGTGACAGAATTTTACATTACTCCTGAGTCGATTACCGAATGCACAGGAAATCTGTTAGTGTTGGTGTCGCAGCTCATCATTACAGATGTCATAAAAACTATTTTTCCTCAGCAGGTAACATTTCCAGCTGACGCCTTTTTAGGCCATGAACGTTGGATGAAAATTTAGTACATGTAAGCAGACAGAGCAGACTTTTTCAGCAGTCTTTTGGCTGACACTTCAGTTATAAACTCACTGTGCTGTATTTCTTGCTATATGTGTATTATCGCCTGTGGATGTGCACCAGCGAAGAAGTTATATCTGCGGTTTATTGCAGCCCCGCACAAACTTCAAACATAAATGAGAAGCATTCCATGAAACTACTGTCGACACAAGTCTTAGCACAGTTAACGCACTTTAAAAAAATATTTTACTCGCAAAGCATTAACACTATATTAACTCGAATCTGAAGTATGAAGGCAAGATGCATTGACGCCTCGTTTCACCACAACAGAAGCCGTGACCATCCCAGACAAGGTTTAGTTGCATAACGCTGAACGTCACCAGAGAGATGGCTCTGGTTTGAAACACAGGATGTTCTTTTCTATCTGCCTCAGAGTTTTACAACAGAACTCATATTTACCAAGGACTGCCCTGCAGAAAATAACATTTGGATTTGACGGCTTCAAAACAGTCAACCTTTTTCGATACCATTGATTCAGTGCCTCTGAAAGCTTTGATTACAGATTCAGGGATTATTTCCATGGTGTTTCCATGGTGTTTCAATGGTGTTTTGATATAAAAGCTCTCACTAGAGGGAAGACGAAATGACTGTGACAAAAAAATCTGATCTTTAAAGGTTGCATAGATGTTTTTTGGTCATTTGTGGGAAGTTTCCGACATGTCAATAGCGTGTGCCAAACTGGGCATGTGCAGACTTCTGCCTACTACAGACCTGCCTAATTCATACAACTATTATGAATACAATCCCACTTTATAAATCTGAATTCCTCACTCATTTATCCCTCCATTCTTCCTGGATTTTCTTTTTGAAACTCTGAAAAATCACACCTTATGTAGCAGTATTAAGTACCCACAGTGGACTAATCCACCAGCGGGGGGAGCTCTTTGGCTCTCTGTCATACTCCAGACAGTACAGGCAGATAAATATTTAGGAGGCCCACCTAAAAAACAAATCAATAGTTCCCTGCTGGAAAATGCTGTCTGACCATGAGATAAAGGAGTGAAAATATTTGAAATATAGTGCACGTTTAAGCAGATATTGATTTTTTTAGGTGGGCCTTCTCAAGGTGAATAACACATCCAAGGCAGAACATTGCTTAACATCACGTTAACTTCTGGTAGCTCTCATGTCTTTACACGCCACAATTTACAGATTTACTGAAAACTAACTGGATAAGTGCCTCGTGCAATTTTATTTACAAATAAAAACTTGATTGCTCATTTAGAAGACTTTTTAAGAATAGATTTAATTAGGCAAGAACTAGAAAATATAATTCTACATTTAATACATCATTCGTTAAAACATTCTGAAAATAACAGTTTTTATCAGTGTAAATGTTTCAAATTTTACAATGGTGATATGTGTTTCATTATATGGTGCAAAAGAAGCATGTTTTATTCTAGTAAGTGTGTTGCAATATGGTTATACAACACAGTAATTCTATGCTACAAATGCATGTGAAAAAGTTTTTTTTTTTTTTAATCAAAAACAAAAACAAAAAAAAAAACAGATGAGAGTGGTGTTAAAGACAACAACACCCCATATTCCATTACCTCCAGCAGCTTTTGTAAAGGTAAAGCATGCTGTCTAAACATCTGTCCCTAAGGTTACGGTGGAGTGTGCTTTTCCTCTACTGACTGACATGCTTGTCTTTGCCCTGTCAGTGTAGAATAGCTGGAAATGTGAAAGCAGGACTCTCTCCTATACCTCTCCTTCACACCAAGAGACACGGCGCGGCCCCTCGGTCCCTCCAACCTGCCTCGAGGTCCTATAATCTTTTTACAATGTGTTGAAACAGAGCAATAAATCTGTTAGCTTACAATCTAATTTCCCTGGCCTTTTCCAGAAATCCTCATAAACTTTTGGCGCCCCCATTAACAGCCCTATTGAATCAGAGCGCTTAATCTGCTTCCAGGTGAGGGGTCAGAAAATGAATGCTTTGAGATCCATCACGCTGACGGGAGCAGAGAAAACTGGGCGAGGGAGAGCGCTGGAGAAAAGGGCAGCGTCTCTTCCTCATAGGTCAATAGCAGCCAAGAGAGTCAGTCATTCACTTTTTCCCTCACTGCCGCTCTCATTTTCCATTTAATATGGACATCCAATTAATGTGAGCATGTCTGGGGCAGCTTGGATCCTGGTGAATTATGGCCCATCATCCCTCCAGTTATGGCTCGGCAAGGAAGAGGAGAGGAGAAGTGAAAGAGAGGTAGAGACAAGAGGGTGAGAGGAAAATGAGGATGACGGAGGGGGAAATAAGAGGAAAACTAAAGGAAACAGACAAATAGAAACAAAGAGAGTAAAGTAAAACAGAGCGGGGAGGAAGAAAAAAGATTTCGTGAAGCAAGGATAAAACTGAAAAAGGAGTAGTAGGAGGAAAGGAAAGGAAAGGAGCTTAAAAGGGAGAGGGAAGAAAACTGGGGGGAGACAAGGACAGGAAGGGCAGTAAAGATGAGGTAGGAACAGGAAATAAGAAAGGGGGAGAAACAAGGAAAGGAGGGGAAATGATAAAGAAACCCCAAAGAGGAGAGCAGAGGAGCCATGCAAGAATTAGAGATAACTGATTGGTCGTTGGGGCAAAAATGACTGCCTGTGATTGGCTGCTGGAAGGGAGTCAGATTAGATTCCAAAAGCGAAGCAACAGACACCTGAGTTGTGTATGTGTTTGCACGCTAAAGTGTGTGTCCAAACAGCATTACACCAGGGCCTGTGATATTAAACCTGGACAGCAGCACCTTATTGTCGCGGCAACAGGGATTTGTCATTGTACCTCATTATCCAATTAACACCATTTGGGCCCGCGGCCAAACATACACACACCCACACACACGCACTGGACCTCGTCGTGTGTCTCTGTGTGTTAATATGTGGTTTTCAACAAAGTTAAAATAGAAAATGTTGTAGGGAAACTTTTAGCTCTGCTGCCAGCTGCTAATGCATAAAACTTCCTCCCATTGAAATTCAGGACAGAGACCACACTCCTGATCATTAGAGAGACTCTTAATTATTTTCAATGCTATTTGTTGTTATTAGGTGTAATGTGCACACCCCGAAAGAGGCTAAGAGAAGAGAAGGAGAAATGAATTCAGATTTAATTACTGCTAGACATTTCACA
Organism: Maxillicosta whitleyi; assembly: GCA_029822895.1. Classification (NCBI taxonomy): domain Eukaryota; kingdom Metazoa; phylum Chordata; class Actinopteri; order Perciformes; family Neosebastidae; genus Maxillicosta; species Maxillicosta whitleyi. Next base: position 1,315,060 of record JAPSES010000098.1, on the reverse strand, counting down.
CCTTATATTTATGCCTGAAATACACCAAGGCTACATTTGGAATATGGGCTAAAGTGTTGAAATGTTTTGTTTTTTTTCTTATTTTAAGCAGTCAAAGTCAAATGGATTGCGATCTTTGTGATTCTAATTTGGGCACTTCCACATGTGATCAGAAATAAAACAGGTTAAATCTACACAGAGGTGGCCAACATCTGCAGATTCTTTACTCCAGTAGAAGTATATTTGATTTAAAAAAAAAAAAAAAAAAGGTTACACTTTTTTTTCAAGTAAAAATGCAAAAAGTACAAGCACTAAAATATTAGAAAAGTAACATTAATAAAGTGTTTCTACATTTCTTCTGGCTGTTTCTATGCAAATCATTACTCAATTAATTTGGTTGAAACAGGAAAGTGTGTTACGATGTAAAATGAAAAAATTTTGTGAATCTCCCCCAAATGTATTAAAAACAAAGTAATGAACCTGCTTGAAAATACACTGGGAAAAGACAGTGAATGGACACACGTGTTTTTACATTGTTACCGATATCTTTGCAGGAAAAAGTCACTTTTTCTCAGTTTTCTGTTTCTGATGTAATAACCCTCAACTTTAATCTGAGCTTTTATGTACGTTATTGGTGAATTAAACATACGAAAACATATGATTTACACTGAAAAATTGGAAACTAAGGAGGGAAATATTACAATCAATTCTGATAAATCACTTGAGAAAGGTTAATTATAGAGAAAATTTGGAAAGTGCCACAAAAGTAGCTCTGGGTCTTTAAAGGTTAAAATCTGTCACCATGGGTCACAGTTGTTATGAGAGTCTGATAAAAAAAAAAGTGTTAATACTTTCCTTTTTCGATGTTTAGAGAGGAACGGGCTATATATTATTTCACAAGTAAAGGGTTAAGTATAGCACTTTTTTTAATATGTTGGTAACTAAATGTATAGCCCCACTACAAATGATTACATAAGGCCTGGATAAATCATATACACATTGATGCTTGACACTAATACAAAGGTTTGATTTATTAAACTGTAACCAGTTACCACAAACAGTAACACTACAAACTGTCCTCACAACAGCTTTGCACACAGGGTTCAAAGTGGATGGATTGAAAACTTAAGGAGAAAAGAAAATGAATGAAAAGAAAACAAACTAATAAAGAGCATATCAAAACACAGGTCATCCTGGTATCCCTCTAGATTTGGAAACATTTCAAGGTAAATGAAAAAAATGTGTATTTCATTAAATGCTAATATCTGGAGCTCTCCGCTCTCTCCCCACTTTTCTCTCTGCTCACAAACAGACTTCTCTCTGAATTTAAAGAAAAATACGGGAGTTATTGCAAGGATACAGGAAGTATTCCAGTGCAGAGCCCTCTAAATCCAGATGTCAGATGTTTTATTATTAAAATTCTCAAAAACAGGCTGAGGAAAGAGACACGGGACAGGCTGGAGTCAGTCTGAATACAACATATGCATCTTAACCAATCTGCAGCAGCAATGAATAAGAGGACCTGAAAATATATGAAAAATTAAAATGGAAATCCAAAAACGTCCAGCATTTGTTTTGCTTTTATTTGATGTTGTGCAGCACGTACAAATTTAGGGAAGACACCAGGATGATTCAATAAAGTTCCTTCACTGATAACAGACGTGCAGTTACAGCAACATATGACTGCTAGACGTTGGCTGCTTCTGTTTCTAATGCCTAATATTTTTGAGGTATTTTCTCTTTATTAGATAGTGTAGGTGATGGTAGATGGAGATACAGGCAGACAGGAAATAAGGTAGAAAGATACATATTGTGATGCTATCACTCTCTCTGGAGTCAACAGTAAAAGCAATATTAGGGACTGAAGATGGGCCGAGTAGACTTCTGAACATCCAAGAAGACCGTCTCCACTTTAAACCAACTGAAATAGTGTAGAATGAAACAATACCTCTTCAGTTCCGCAATGAGAAGAGACTCTTAATAACGAAAACACAGGAGGTAAAGAAAACACAGATAGGTGTTGATAGGTCCAGCACTCACTCAGGTCCAGAATCTCAGCCAATGACTTGATGTTTTCTTCAAGAATCTTGACATGCTGCTCTCTTTCCATGATGCCTCAACCACTTGCTGTAAAACATACCAGGAACATTCGGCTGCCACCCGTGTGCTTTACGACGTTCTTTGGTTTGTAGTCCACATTATTGTAGCACCACATGAAAGCCACATCTCTGTGCACATATAACTTGATCTTTGTTTCATCTGACCAAAGAACAGATGATGACAAGCTTTCATCTTTATCTACGTGAGCTTTTGCATAGGCTAGACATGCTTTCAGATGGATTGGTTGAAGGAGAGGAGTGTTTCTTGATTGATGTCCGTCAAGTCTATGTTGATATGTTCACACCAGCTGAGCTCAGACTCTGTACCAATTCTTGGATTCATCTGGACTTATCGCTGAATCTTTCTGGCGAGCTGAGTTGACACTATTGCCACTAAAAAAGTTAAGATAGAACCCTTTTGGAACCCAAGGGTTTTTTTTTTTGGTTTTTTTTTAAAAAGGATATGAATACATTTGGACATATTACTTTTTTTTTTCTTATGACACTAAAAGTCTGATTTGTTAGGTGAAGAGCTACTGTATTATTAATAAAAATTCAAAACGCCTTAAAATTGACAAGGGTTTGAATAATTTTCAGGCTTAATTGTACATCAGAGTTCAGTCTGAGTGAGCTTTTTTTTCTAGCTTTAATAAATTAAATGTCCCAGTTGTTATTGCTTGACAAAGCAGAAGAAAACAAATGTAACAGGCATTTATTGAAAAAAAAAAACAAAAACAGAAGGATTATATAAGTTGCTCTGGCCATGGAGGGAGCTGGATGGGACTACTGCTAAGACTATGTGTATGTGGTGTGTGTGGTGTCAGTGTGTGTCTGCACTGCAACGTAGCAATGTTTTTAAAGGCCCTAATGTTTCCTGACATCCCACATTTAAAGTATCATAGAGGCAGAATGATCGCCCCTGGCTAGCGGGAAAGAGACTGCCTGGGGCCTTTCGCTCTGGGCAAGAGTGTGTGTGTGTGTAAGTGTGTGTTTGTGTGTACGTGTATGTGGTGAAACGGCCTTTCAACATGCAATATTCTCTGTGTCATCAGCTTAAACAGCTAAACAGGGTGTTCATGGCAGAGACAAGAAGAAGAGGAGGAAGACAGGAGGGAGGGTGAGTAGAGGCAGAGAGGAAGAAAGCTGCAGTGTTAGGTCTGGCTGTGCGCCAGACTCCTTTAATGAAAGAAGAAATAAAGATGAGGGACAGAGGAGGGAAAAGAGAAGAGAGACCAGGAAAATCCTTGTGTTAAGTCGAGTCTTATTATCCCTTTATATTTCCCTCACTGATCCTATTGAGTTAGTGTGTGTGTGCCTGCAAAGTGTGCTGCGATCTCCATTAGCAGCAATACCGAAGAGCTGTGCTGCTTAAAACCGTTTGTTGTGGTTCCTGAAATAATCAAGGAAATTTATAAAATTCAGCGCTAAATTATTCAAGTGTTTAAGGCTCAGAAGTTTGAGCAAATTGCTGCTTTCTCTGCCTCTGCAGCCGTTTAAGCACAGAGGGCTGAGTGGTAACGATGTGCCCCGCTGGGCTCAAAAACAAGCGACTGTAGGCCTGGACTTCAGCTCTGATCTTTAATTACTATTCCTCCTTGAGTTTCCTTTGTAAGGCTTGAGTTCTGTAATTAACACCAATTAACGCCACACCTGAGTTCAGCTGGTGCTGTTGGAGAGCAGATCACAATGCGTTTGCTGTTACAAAGATCAGACTATTCAAAATTCTTAATGTCAATTTAGGCAAGTGTGTGGCTAACAAAGCAGCACCTTATACAGATGTATTATTAGGACAAAGCTGCAGTGATTTTTGGCCCGTAGCCCCCAGCACGGAGGAGAAAGTGAGAGAGGAAAGGAGGGTCAGGATACAGTAGTGTATAATGGTGTCTAGTGTGAGTCCACACAACAGATGAAGTCATTTCACACTCGTCTGTGAATGAAATGAGAGCCCGACGATACCATCTCCCCTCGCGCCCGCTCTCTGCCAGCAGAGCTTTTGATCTTCCCGAGTGGCGCTGAAATGATCTTCTGTCCGAGTTTTTACAGCAAATCAGTGCCGGACAATTCTCTCCCTCTGTCCCCATTTTCTGTCTCGTTCTGAAAAGCCGCTGAGCCAAGAGTTCAAAGCTGGAACCCAGATGAGATGAGCACCACTCGCAAGGAATTACATTAGTGCTTGACTGTCCCATGTGTCGGCACGCACTACATCAGAAAGAGAATATTTCTGAGTCTTGAAGATGACCCTATAGGGCTGCAAAGGGCTGGGACTGTGTTACTGCAAAATCTAAATTCCTCTGGGATTAACCTGCACTAACCTGTTGTCAACTGGGTTATGATCAGCAACAGTAATCTTTAAAGTGGATCAGACACATATTATTCTAAAGCTCTAATAAAACGTCCTTATATTACGCACTACAAAAAGAGAAAAACATTTTATACGAAATAAAGTAGGTTTTCATAATAGAAATATAGACTCTGTTGCCCAAATATATTCCTGTCAAATCTACTTCATAAGATTTATGAACATAAATATCCACGGATGAGTGTTAAAATTCTGGTTTACAGTACAAAAGAAGTGTGCTTTAAGTACTTTTAGATGTAATTCCTAATGTACTCACCAAGTACACACCACAACACAGGATCAGCAAAGGTGACACTGCTAAAAACAAAAAAGGGGAAATGCAGTCAATTTTAGGTAAATATTACATGAGAACAAAGATAAAGTCACTAATAATCCCAAATGCTATAAGAAAACTGAGCGCTCTGTAAATACTGATGGTCAAATGGCCAATAGGTACCATATACATTGGTATAAACTATACATGACCTCACTGTGCAATCCTATATAAATTTTTGTTCACCATAATTGTGCTGAAAATAATTTTCTCATGTTTTTCCTCCTCCTGTTTCCTGTAATAACATGCTTTGGAAATTTCACCAGCTGCTTTAACTTCTAGTCTGAGTATAGATGTTTGATAATCTCACCGCTCCTTGAATCATTACAGCAATGACTGCATTTATGCACATAAAATATTCAGCTATTTGCCTATATTTGTAGAAACATAATAATAGTAAGTTGCTTACATTCCAAATGAAAATGAATAGTTTGTTAATATTCACATGTGCACATAGCTGAACAACATAGGACGTCCTCAAAGTTTTGATTCCTTTAACCAGCAAAACTTAGTATTCCTATACATGCACATATCCAAAAACCTGGTAATATACAAGTTAATGTCAGTTTTTTCAGTCAAGAACCTATTCCTCAGCAATGCAAATAATCAGGTGATTGGCTTGTGTACACAGGTGATTTCAAACTTTGCATATGTCCAACAACAACATTTTACATCGACATATCTACTGTGTTTCAATCTGAAAATTCTACAATGAGAATCAGATGTAATTTGGAATATCCAAATGGAATATGCCATTTAGAGTACACAGATAAAAGTCTGGAACAATAATGGAAAAATATGTGCACTTGTGAACATTGTCACTGTTGCTGTATACCCAGAATTCAACAGTTATCTTTGTAGTCCTCTAACTGCAAAAAGAAATCATAGCTAGGTTTAATAAAAGCATGAAATGAGAAGCTTAAAATGATGAATGAAAGTTGAATATCACACAAGACATACAGTATTAACAGTATGTGCTGCATTTTTAAAATTCAGTTAGTTTACAAAGAACCAATAAGTAAAAGCTGGTGTACAGTACGGTGACACATGAGTGCAGACAAACATTACTTCCCTAACACTGTCTTTTGTCTCACACCATCTACACACTTCCTGTGTTCACATGGAGCCAAGCTACATGCAGGGAGGGAGAGTTGGGCCATGAATCATGACTATTATCATTAGGTTAAGCACCAACCAACCCCAAAGGCAGTGAAAGCCTCTGTGGAGAAACGGCACTCCAAATGAGCCTGATTATTATTATTGTCCTCCAAATGAGAGTGATTAGTATTGATGTCTAAATGAGCGCTGAGGTTATTATTGCTCTGATTATTATTATTATTATTGTGGCGGCATTATGAGGAGCAGGCAGCCTTGCTCATCTTCGCTTCATTCACTTTTAATTCCACAGGCTGCCACATGCTTTATGACACACGCATGCATACAAATCTAATAAATACTGTATGTGCAGAACAGTTACACTGACATGTACACATAGTGGCATATATGCCTTTATACGCACAAGTACATACACATCCTCATACGACACGCAAACATGAAAAACCTAAACTACATTTGCATGTGCTCACAAAAACTCATTAATGCATGCAAAGATACACACATAAGCATGACATACACACACTAACCTGGAGGAAGGCTGCACACGATGAAGCAGCAGCGAAGTCTAATGAAGCAGATGGAGGCAATTCCCTCTTTTCCCTGAAACAGAATAAATAAATCATCATTACATCTGGACAGATAACTGATCTGAGGAACCAGCTGAAAGGAACGTCGCATATGTTAATTCAGTTAACATGATCGACGTGAGGGAGCCCGTCATCCCCACCGTGTTGTTTTAGGAGCTAATCGTTGCTGCTAATCGGTAAGTAAACACTGCTGATTTGATCCGTTCTTAGACTGGGAATGTACTGCTCCTTTGTAGCTGTATGATTATATTTGTAATGTACAACAAACATGAGTAAGTGATTACAAATTTGGTGTAATTTGTTGTCAAATAGCACATTTTGATTAGTGATTTTTTTTTTTTTTTTTGTGGGGGGGGGGGGTAGAATTAGGCCTGCAAAATCTGTACACAACTGTGACTGTGTGTGTTTGTCAGCATATGTGTGTAGTGTGTGCGTGTGTCAGGACAGCTGTCAGATCACTTTGCTGATTGGCCAATATGACAGACATCAAAAAGCGCCGTGGGAGGAGAAAGGAGGAGGCGGGTTGCCCAGCCGTCAATCACTGCCAGTCACAAGTCCAGCCCAGCCGGCATAATATCACCTGGGTCCACAAACACCAACAAACACATTTTTTTTAAGCCTACATCTACAAATGCAATCCATACATATCCATATATAGTCCACAAAACACATAGCTCTACTTTCACATAAAAAGGTAAGTTGTACTACTTTCTACACACTGGAACTCACTCAATCATTCACACACACACACAAACACACACAGAGTCGTCACTCTGAACACAGACAGGCATTCAGTTTGACAGAGTAATTATGACGTCCCACTCTGAAGGAGCCCTCGGCTGAAAGGTGAGAGTTATCGATCCCACACAGAAGAAATTTATCAATGTCCAAACGCTCAGCTCTGACAGGAACCCAATCCACTTAGAGCGCAATGTTCAAACTGTTAAGGTCTGCTCAGAAAACACACCTCTGTTGATTTCAGAGGAAGGACAGCAGCCCGAAAGGAATACCAGGGGAAGGGTTGGATCAGGTCAGAGGTTAACGTCACACTGACTTACACTGTTTCACAACAGTGTTACTTGGGTTTTATTTTCTACTGTACACACCAGTACATGCATGCTTTACCTCAGCCTTCCTGATCTGCCTCTATGCCAGTTTGTGGATTAATAAAATAAAGCTTTGGGCGATGTAAATGTGTATAGCAATAATATGGGATGTTCTTTCAACTCAAACAATGCCATTACACACCAATTTATCATACTGTAGTCAACTTATAATGCAGGTTTACTGTTAATACAGAATAGTCAATGTCTTTTCTGTTCTCTGTTTGATCGATTTCTCTCATAATAATCATGAATCAGTGTTTCCTGTTACCTACCTAGGCTGTTGTGACATGCTATAGTCCATTTTGTTTCTCAACAGTCTGCTAATACAATGAAGACGCACGCACAGTTGCCCATAAAGGTGGAATAATTTCATTTTTAGATGCAATCCTTTTTATTCATATTTAAACACATAATTAAAATGTACCTTTTATCTATCAAGAATAAATCATGTTGTCACAGTTATTTCATGAGGTAAAAAAAAAAAAATATATATATATATATATATATATATATATACTTTATTGCAACTAAATAGGCAACAATGTATATTAGCTTTTATTTAAATCAGTGATCACTTCACTTTGTCACTTTAACATAACTTTATTCATACCTTTACCCTAAAAATGGTGCAACCACTCCCAGCAATCCACTCCTAATGTCAGAGTTTTGTTGGTCTAAGAAGGATAAGTACCAGATAATGTGATAAACTGAGTGCATGTACAGCCATCTATACCTGATCTGACTGACATCCAACACCAGACTCTCTATTGTAAAAAGCCTCTAATATGCCAGTCTGTAAAAAAAAAAAAAAAGTTCTGTGAGAAGCAGTGGATGAGTATTAAGGTGGATTTTTTTTTTTATTATTCTAGAATGGTAACTGCTATCTATTAATTAGCAGAAAAGAATTTTTGCAGCAACTACAGCTGTTTGACCAAAATTAAAAGGATGTCATGATACAGTAATGTACTGTATACACACAGCCTGCCCCCATCTAGATTTAACTAAACAAACAGGTGAGATTTTCCATTGAATACATACCACAATGATCAATATGTTTTAGTTCTTTAACTCTGATTCAATGAGTGCTGATCCACCAGTAGTAGTAATGAGTAAAATCTCCCAAAATATTGGTCCTATCAACTTGCTGTTTTTGCTAGTCTTTTCCTTGATCAAAAATACATAAGTTTGCCAAACTGCAGCAGTCAGCTCTGTCCAGATTTTGTGTGAAGCCTGAGCCACACACAAACAAACAGAGTCTACTTCCCTTTTGTAATAACAGATGGTAAAACCAGGAGAAAAATCTCAACGAGTTGCATCTCACTTTGTTGCACCTATGTCTATGGTTAAAATCTTGTTTTATTCAAACAGCAACAAACATATGCCCATACATTTGGTCCTTCAAACTGTTCCAACTTTGTTTCTCTAAATTCAATTTAATAAATTAGGTTTGACTGTTTCCTATCTGTCCTTGTACATCTCCTCATAGGTCTCGATTCATCAAATGGAATTTGGCCTTTAAATAAGCTCTATTAAATCATATCACATACAACTTAATATGGTCATTTAAATAACAGAATTATTTTTCTGCATTCCTCTTTTGTGCATTTCCCACACTGAGCTCTGATTTTTCAGCTGTGACTGGTGTTACACTAAAAGCTGGTGTCAAAATATTTAGACTGCTTTCAGAAACTCCCCGCTTCATGTTTGTGGGAGTCGGTAGCATTTATCTTTGACTGACAGATCAAGGCATTTAACTGTGGCTTACCACAGCATGAACAGAGAGAACTGAGATTTTGATATGACGCTTGTACAAACTGGATTTCTGAGTCAGCTGAATCTAATACAGACTGAGGTCCAGTGTGTTTTAAGTCATATACGTAGCCTTTTTAGAAAAAAAAACACTTGGAATGTGAAATGAAAATGCCCATTTACTCTTGTACTGTGCTATTTAATACACTAGTGAGATTCCTTTATTTTACATATTCCTGTCTCATGCTGCTTTATACATCTAGTCCACTGGATTTTCTAGAGAGGGATTGGTTTACTTTGTTATTTAATACATAACATTACATTAACCCTTAAGGCACTAAACAGCAGCCTTTGACCAAAAGCATCTACTGATCTAAAATGTTTAATAACAGTTGAACCATTTACCTTGTAAATACAAAAAAAAAAGAAAAAAAAAATGTAGTTTCTCATCTTTTTTTTTTTTAATCATCATCAAGTATTACTAATTTGGACTTTCAGATTCTCTGTACTGAACATGGAGACAGTCACTTTGAGCAACTTTGGCCAGTAAAAGCCATGAATTTTGACATACATTGGTTGTAGATGCTTATTTTTGTGTTCAATTCAGAGGTGCCAACTCACATGCTTTCGCCGTGTGACACACGGTTTTGCCTGTCTTCACACGCACTCACGCAGCATATTCATTTCTTTAAAAAAAAAAAAATCCGATACGGGCAGAGATGTTTGGCCGGCGTTCATTCCTCTGTAAACTCCGCGACGATAGATGGCGCTGAGAAGCACCATTGTAACCCACCCTAGTAGTAGTAAAGGCGGGCCCTTTAGCAACGGAGGGTGGACGGACCCTTAGCAACGGAGTGAGCAAATGCGTCCGCCCTGTTTGGAATGGAGCCGCCGCCCAGTGAATAGTCATAACTTTAATAAATCGCCTTTCTACAAAGTTAAAGACGTTGCCTTTTATCCTCCTCTTTACAGACACATCCGGACACATCTAGCTCTGTAAAGAATAACCCATATCTTCATATGACAAACAAATAAAAACTTCTATTACCTGTGGTTGGCTTTATTGGCCACGCATTAAAGAATTCAAATAAGCTACTTATGGATTTTGTGAAGTTTTACATAAAAGTAAATGTACCGCCTTTAACTGTGACGTAAAGTCATCAGCTGAAGTCAATCTAGTTAATTAGGCTGAAGACAATGTACTGATTTGGGTGAATTAACATTATTTTATGTACTCAACATACATTTCTATGTTTCCCTGATAACTTTACTGTTTTATTTTACACTTAGTACTTTCATAAGGTCTCTTCCTCATACAAATTTAACATTAAAAACCTCAAACTGATTATCTCATGGCATAAAGTAGAATTAGCTAAGTTAGCTAGTTAGCAGTAACTGAGTTTTAGCAACAAAAGTGAGATATTTCCCTAAAAGATACAAACCTAGGATAAGCGAATGAACTTACCCTTTCCGGCTTGACAAAACAAGGCTTAAAAATGAAACAAAATGACGCTCCGTTGTTGTTGTCGTTGTTCTTGCAGTTTTTTGGTGCTCCGTTGTGATTCCTAGTTGACATAAAATTCCGGCGCATGATGATGATGATTATGTCGGTGTTGCGTTCAAAGCCCCCTGGTGCTCAGTGAATACACTGTAAATATTTTCAGATGGATGAATTACGGGTGGATGTTGCCTCAAAGGATTTAAAGCTAAACCATAGTAACCTGTACACAGAGCAAACTCCAGAAAAATTAAAGGATATATATATATATATATATATATATAGATAGATAGATAGATAGATAGATAGATAGATAGATAGATAGATAGATAGA
>JAPSES010000098.1:1292732-1303820 GCA_029822895.1 Maxillicosta whitleyi | reverse complement strand
GATAGATAGATAGATAGATAGATAGATAGATAGATAGATAGATAGATAGATAGATAGATAGATAGATAGATAAGACATGGAATATCATGAGTACATATGGATAAGTGTCTTTAGAGTGGAGGGTTTGGTAAGAATATGAAAATAAAATGAATCAGTGGGATATTCATAAATAAATGCAAGTGTCAAACCAAAGCCAGTTGGTTAATAAGGCATAACAGAGATTTGCTGCAAAAAATGGAGAAAAAATAGCACCGTAGAGAGGGATCTAAAATCATAACTAAAAGAAACTTATATGCGAGCTTGTTATCTGTTCTCTCTCTTATTTTCAAAGCTAACATTAATCCCATTATAAGAGCATTTGCAAGTACTCATTCATCATATACAGTTTTATCTTTTATTGAGCAAATTGTCAAGATTGTGAGGTGTTTTAGCTGTAAATAGAGGTGCATAAAGACAAAACAACCAAAACTAGATGAATATTACAACTCCAAATTAGAAGCGTGTTGTACTAGATAAGTAAGCTGCTTCATTAAACATATTTGATAACCGTTTTTAGTGATAATATAATGTTCAAGATAAAGTCGGTGGATTATTGAATAAATCATCACTTATGTGTCTAATATAGGTTTTGTAATTGTAATGATTTTGCAGTAAAATAACAGAAAACAATTAGTTTGCATGACTTCATAACAAGAATGACACTGTCTGTTAAGTATTTAATTTACTCAATGCTCAGATCATTGGTAAATAGCCAGGATTTTTATGTGGTAATGATTTTTTGCTTGGCATAAAGCTCCATTTTTACATGATGTACTGACTTGTTTGACCACTGCTTTTTCGTTTCCCATGCAGATTTAGACTTCCAGACGCTACAAGAGAATCCATAATGGGCTATTTATTTCCTTGCAACCATTTTTGCAATTTTCTGGATCATAAAGAAACTGATCTTTCCCTCCATTTATAGCATTTGGGTCAATATTTCTGTCAGAAGGCTGCGTTCAAAATGAGATTGTCATGAGAAAGTGAAATGAAAAGCACATCCATGAGGGACGTGTGTGAGTGAGCATGTTCGCTGAAAAGTTTTCATCATATGCACCACAAGGGAAAACACATACGCTTTTATACGTGCGTCTATATGTGTGTTATTTGTCTTTCTCTTCATCGACTCTACCATCATACTGACCGAGCACCTGTGGACATCTGCCCACAGCCTGAGGTGATGTCCGCACCTTCATTTTTCTCAGACAATGAGTGGAATCATTTCCCCTCAACCAGACCTCTCCATCATTATTGACACAGAATTATTGATTAGGTCCACGGCCAGCAAATTAGAACCTATTAGTCAAACTCTTTCCTCCAGTTTTGAAAGGACTAGGGAGCAGAAGGTTGAAAGTGTGAAGAAGCCCAAAGATCTGTGAGGTGGTTTATGTTGGTGAGTGGTGTTATGTTGTATATTCCAGGACTTTTTTTTTTTTTTTTGCCTGTTAAGGAGATTTATTAGCTGAATGCAGATTAAACAGCACACAAACCCACTCGCACAGCCCATAACTCAAGCTGTTGTCACCAAATCAACATTAGTCCAAGGAAGCTGCAAGAGGTTCCAGGTGAAATCTACAACATTGAAGTTAGAGAGCACACAGCCGCCTCACTTAATTTTTTTTCTTGATGTTTTGCCCGAGGCCTATCCTACTAAAGAGAAGTAATTTGGCTTATCTTATCCCAGAGACCTAGCAGCTGCTTTTTATTCTTTTTTGTGAGGTCTTTTTTCTCATTTAGTCCAACAAAGATTGTCCTCATAGATTGACCTTCTCTGTGCCTGCAGGCCGTTGCCCTCATGCCAGTAACTAGATAACACACTCTATCAGAGATTTGAGAAAATCATTGGGAAAGCAGTGGGGCTGATAGTGGCATCAATCCTAACCTGACACCAGGCTGGGTCAACCATTTATCTCTCCACACCGCCTCTGGTCACAACAGCGGCCATCTTGCTCTGCTACATCCTTCTTTAATAACCTTGGCCACGTCTCTTTGCAGACTGAGAGGATAAGAGGCCACGGCACTCCTAGCGCCTCGTCTGATCGCAGCTGTGTTGTTTGCATTTTACCCTTAAAAAAAAAAAAAAATCCTATTCAGACTCGTTCACCAGTGTGGTTCAGATCAGCAAGATTCTCCACTACAAGCAGTCAAGTTCACAAACACAAAAAGCCTAAGAAGAGGGTCTTATAAACTCGTTAGCGTTGGAGTTAATGGTGACTCCACTGTCATTAATTCCCCATGGTGTTTGACTTAAATGCTTCTATATTGGTGGAGTGAGAGATTCCCAGAGGCCTCCTAGCGCTGAGATCATTGTTTTTCACTTACTAACAATGAACTTATGATCAGAGTGCTGCGAGGCTTTTAAAAAATGCCCTGTAGGATCATTACAAACCCAATGTGTGTGTCTGTGTGTGTAAGCGCATGGCTGTGTATGTGTGTTTGACGCCAATGAGGCCGGCAGAGCAGCAGTGTGTCCGAGGCTCATCTCAGTGCTCTGTGGCGCAGCCAGGATGAGTGGGGAGGTTAAATGGGGCGTCATCAATCTCAATGAAGTGCAATTATTTTCTCACTTATTAATCATTGCAGGCTAATAGCTAGTGGCAAAGCTGGGCCCACCATTTGTCAAACTTAGCAGATTTCTGTAATTTTGTTTCCCCGTTTCCCTCTAATGTTTGTGTAGACTTTGGCAGATATCTATGGAGGGCTGCAATAAGTCTGTGCCTCCAAGTATCTATCTCCTACCTGCACCGCAGAACTAACTGAACTTCTCGCTGTTTCACTGTGTGAGTGATTCTCTCCATTTCAGAGCTGAGTGACTATTTCATGGTCTGTGGCAGCACAGAATGGAAAGCTTTATTTGCAGGGTGCAGCATGGACGGCCTATTGATGGTTAACTACACTTACTGATGTGCAGTAAGCTCGTAACATTACAATACTTCCACCGGTGGAATGCAACAAAGTGCATATACTCAAGCATTTAAATGCAATCTTGAGGTACTTGCAGTCTCTTTTTTCCACTCTTTTGTACTTCTTCTTCCACACCATTACATCTTAGGGGTGGATATTATACTTTTTGCTCCATGTTACATGTACACATCGCATTTAGTTACTTTTCATGTTATTAACCCGTAAAGATCCAAACAGCTGCCAACAATTAAAACCATCTACTGATCTAAAATGTTTAATAACTACTGAACCACTAATTCTATAACTACATGTAAATAATCGGTGTAAAATACAGTTTGTCATCGTTTCATGGTCAACGGATATGACACATTTGGACGTTCAAAGACGCCGTAGTGACCGTGGAAACACTGTCATCTTCTACAACATTGATTCATCAATAAAACCCATGGAGTTTGATAAATGACAATGGATGGAAACTGAAAAAAGTCACTTTTTCTTCAGTTTTCTCTGTTTTTGATATAATAACCATAATCTGAGTTTTTATGAACATCTATATGATCCGTAAATTAAATACAGGAAAATACCTGATATTCATTGAAATTACACAAAATACAGAGGATAATGTCATAACAAATGGTGAAAAATTACTTAAAAAATGTTAAAGATAGAGATTAAAATATTTGGGAACTGACACAAAGGTGTCATTGGGTCTTTATGGGTTAATATAAAATAATAATCATCTTCAATATCAGCAGATGTTAGCAGCAATATTGGCTGATGTTAGGCTCCTACAGAAAGAAAGTGACTCAAAAGATGTTTAATTTTTACTATTTGTCATTCTCTCTCACATCGATTAATTAATATATGAGTTCTTCAGTCTCGTAGTAAGTATTTATTTTTTTCATTTCATTTTCAGAGTTATTTTGCTTGCATTTAATTTCAGGAGGCATGATATCATTTTTTTATTTTTTTTTACACTGATATCAGCTGATTATTCAGTTATCAGCTTGTTCTTGCTTTAAAAATCCGCCATAACTCAACCTCTTATACACAATAAGGGGAATGAGCAGAAAAATCAGTAGTTTTAAGATATAAACATAAGTGCGTTAACATGTAGAAGTGTAAATAGTGGAACGTAGATGTCCACTGTGTCACTAAATCACAATGAATGCCAGCTGATAAGATAGTTAAGAGGTGAAAGATGTTGTTCCCTCCTTTTCTAGAGCAGAGTTACAATTCTGCCTCTGAAAGCAGTTGCCAAAAAACAATCCAGGTGTAATTTATTTACTTCTACCCTTTTTCCCACTAACCATGAATCACAACTCTCATGTGTTTTCTTACTTTTCATAGCTAATACCATTGATTACACACAATTTATTCAGAAATGTTCTGGTTGAAGACTTTTCCCAGAATTTCTGTAGTTGTTTTTTTTTAATGTTGTTTTTTTTTGTTTGACTATTAGATTTCTTAGTTAGCCCAGAGCTTACCAATATTAAAGAAATTTAAAAAAACAAAACAAAACAAAACAACAACTCCAAATGCAACAAGTCAAATTTTTTGTTTTTCTTTGCCTTTTTTTTATGACACGTTCACCAACGATTATGGAAATTGGTGAAATAGTTAATAATTCCAGGTAACCGTAATGAAATATAGTCATTCTAGGTGGAGGTTATAATTAGAATTAAATAGTATCTTTATTAGTTCTACACTCTGTTGATGTCTTAAGTATAATGTGATGGATGTTACATGCTGATCACAGGTGTTTTCAAACAGGTGGGGGTTAATTATGTGCTTTAATTACTGATCACTGCTCAAATTCTGTCAAATATATGTATATTGTTCCCATAGAGGTGACATTTTGGACTCAACTTTGTGTCTTCATTGAATCTTTTGGTCAGAAAGGAGAGAGCTGCTTCAGGAGTGTATCTTCATATGATATATTTTTTTCCCTCCTGATATCTACCTTGCACAATGCAGGGCTTTAACATCAGTCAGAATATGTTTAACGTTGTCATATTTCCACCACCATCTCATCCAGACATTGGATACTTGTTGATTGTTTGGGTCAGACCTCCTTCACATGGGCATAAAACCTACACAATATTAGCCTGGACTCAGAAAGAAAGAACTGCATCCTGCAAATAAGGCTTTCTGTGCTGAAGCATCAGAGAGAGTGTTAGAAATCATTGTTTGTTACATTTGCAACATTACCATTACAGTTAACTCTTTCATTAATCATGATTCCAGCTGCAGGATCTTAAAAAAAGTAGCTGATGGAGTCCAATCAACAACGCAAAGAAAGGAAATACTGGGCTCAGTATTTACACCAACACTTCTAAATGCAAATATTATCTGTTTACTTCTGAATGAATTACATCATAAATAAATCATCCTTAAAAGAAAATCACAGGCTGTATATGTGGATTATTGTATATGCTGTTCACAAACTAATTCACCTTATAAACCAAATAATGTACAAACGAAAACAGAGGTTAATGAACCCAGATGCTCATTACTGCTTTGCTCATGTACAGAAAATGTCCATTCAACATAATGGATGTTGCACATCATTTAGTTAATAGATATAATTTCAATGTAAAACATAAACTTGAAAACGTAATGCATAGAAGTTTAAAACTTTCCAGCACATTGTGAGCATTTGTTCATTTCTCTAAGCAATGTGTGTATTTGTAGTTAAGGATGGTGTGGTGTCATTTACTTTAAAGAAAACAATCTGAATACTTTTTCTGGCAATGTCAGTTTTAACAATGTTTTAATTCACACATATGTATAGGTAGCAGCTGCACCATGGTGTTTTCTTTGCATTCTCTTATGCCTTGGCTGTATGGAGAGGGGGATAACACCATCAGGAGAGACTTTGCCTGGCAGCGGTCTGATATTTTCCAAGGCTTGTCTGCAGGATGCAGAGGCTCAGCAGCTCTGTGTGCCAGATGTGCAACGTGCTGTTGCCCAGAAGTAGAAAAATGACTGTTTGTGTTTATAGTTGTTTCCCCTGTTGTTTTAATGTCTAAATTGTTTTTGCAATGTAATAAACGGTGAAAACTCAAAATAACAAGGAACTTTAATTTGTCTTTTTTTCACCTGTGTACCCATGAATCATACAGATGTGCACGTGTGTATAATTTTTATCCACTATAGTGAGTCCTTGACTATTCAAAGTGAGGATATTTTGGCTGATTTCCAATGAGCCTTAAATGTGTTTAGTTTTAGAATACACCTGAAATAAGGTTTAAGTATTCAGTTGTTCATATGGTTTCTATAGTGAGATAATGAAAGCAGTTTAACAGCGGGTGCCCTCATGTGTGTGTAGAGAGGGGGGGAAAAAATGGAAAACTTACTTACATAACATCCTTGTTGTTTGTGTTCAATGAAATGCAACTTAACTCATTATAATTTAACCTCAACAGTCACACCACTTCATTTGGGTGAGAATAAGAGATGCATTGATGCATAAATAGTTGGCTGACATCTTTGATTAGCCCAGAGCTAAATGATGAAGGGAAGACAATAAAGTGTGTTTAAAGACAGTGAAATTACACAGCCCTGTGGATGTGTGTGGACTCGCATCACTGTCACGAAGAAACGTGAGGAATTCATTCATGAATTTACGGTCACTGTGGGACATCTAGTGGCAGAAATGTACAAGTACAGCCTAGATGAACAGATTTGACTGTCCTTTTGTCAACTGTCATTTTACATTGTGTGTGTTAATTTGATTGAAGAGAGAGAGAGAGAGAGAGAGAGAGAGAGAGAGAGAGAGAGAGAGAGAGAGAGAGAGAGAGAGAGAAACCTGCCACACCTTTGCAAATGTTAGACTTAATGTATGAGCATCAAATACCAAACATATTATTCACATAATATTCCATGTGCATACTGTATGAGATTCATAAAATAAAAAAATCCTTCAATGGCATTCTTTTGGTGTAAATAAACAGGGCATGAAGGTTAATATTTTATTGAGATGTGTAAATTACTTATTACATTCAAGTGCAGAAACGTACAAAGCCACAGTAAATATCATGATATTTTGAGAATAAACCTAGAATTCAATAAAATGGGTAATATCTGAGGAACAGTCTGTTATGTTCAAAAGGGAAAGATATTTATATTACACGTTACAGTTAATCCTATTATCAAATACTCAGTCTTTCCTGCTACAAAATATTTTAATTTAAATGAGGATTTTACATGTTAAATAATAATAATAATAATAAAAAAAAACACGTCTTTGTCTCATAAAAATGTGCAATATTTTGACTTTTCTCCCTGACAAATGATGGCTCTCTTCTATTTTCTAACCTCAGTGTGGCTCTAGTTCTCATCCGTAGGAATTGAAACAATTAGTATCTTAAAACATAAGAAATGTAAAGTAGAAATATAAGGCAATAACATAGGAGTCAAACTTACCATCATTTTATCACATCTTTCTATCATTTAATCCTATCAAGCACTTTCCTGTAACATCAAACACTTACCACAAGAGGTCCTCATCATAAAATAAAAGAACATAACACGTGACAAAGGTTAAACCGTGTTCGAATGCATTAAATAATAAAGAAATATACTTTGTTCTTCCCTCAGTCACAGTGACACAGAGAGATTTATGACTTTATATGAGCCAAAAACTTTTTTTTTTTTTAAATAACCACAGAGGCTTGCATTTATTCATCATAGTCCAAACTCACAAGAATCACTTGATTAATGGAGGAAAGAATGGAATTAATTAGTTTGCAGATTCGTAAGAAAATTATAATTAAAATAGATAGATTGATGCTTAAGCAAGTGGGGTTGAAAGTTTACAAGTTTTATTTATTTAAACTATCTTTATTAAAGAACCACAACAATAGTCAAACATTACAGGCATCAGATTATACAGCATTTAATAAAAAATACAGTACAATTATTGAAAATGGATGAACTTTAAAGAAATCTTAGTACAAATTAATTACTTTTATGTGTTTATTTGCGTGAATTAAAATATATTTTGGATTCAGGCGTCGTTTTAAAATAAATCAAAAGAAGATGTTTCTGAATATGAAGTTTCTCTGATAAAATAAACAGATAAATCACCACTAATAATGTAGACTTAGTTTCTATCCATGCCAGTGTTTACCTGGTTACATCACCTCTCCTTATGGCTGCTCACATAACCCAGTGCGTGATCTTTTGTGTTGTTTTCGTTGTACTGCTCCTTTTCAGAGGTCCACAACTCCACATATGGTCATAGTGTCTCCACCCACTTACACTATGCTCCCACTGTTGTCGTCTCTCCGCCCATTGTGTGAGTGTGGAAGTCTGGAGTGGAAGATAACAGTGGAAACTGGGCAGGGTCTGACTGCACATGAAAGCAGCCTGGCTGTGCGTGGATTCTGCTTTCTCTTTACATAGATGACACGCCGTTTTCCGACGTGACGTGGGGGTTTTAACTTCTCTCTGACATTTCGGATTCCTGAGGGCGTTGCTGCTCGGCTTCGACACCGGCGATCTGTTCTTGCACAACTTTGGGAACTATGTGGATTTGTTGGAAGAGCTGAAAAGGAATGCGCGGATTTGGTTGCTTTTCCTCGAAACAGTGTCGTGACTCGGATCGATCTGCAGCGTCTCTCTGGGTAATTTGGTGGGTTTTTTAACGCTTGCATTCGATAGGAAACATGCAGCATGATGTGGAGCTGCACTCCTGCCTTTAACAGAGTGTTTACCTGTGTAGAAACGGAGCAAGGTTGCAGCTCGTGCCCGTGCGGAGGCTCCATGGGTGAACGCCGTGCGTAACGCTGGCGCTCCATGGGGCACTGGTGGAGACGCCGCTCTGCGCAACCCAGTTTAACGCAGTGACAGACACTTGAAACAAGATGAATCAAGAGCAGGACGGGATATCTTTACCGGTGCCTTGCTTTGGGGTTTGTCCTGGCAGAGAGAGCCTCGGAGCCGGGGAAAACACAAGCAGCAGCAGCGGTGGAGGTGCAGGAGGACCCGGCGGAGGTGGCGGAACCCCAGGCATCCCAGCAGCCGGGACTTTCTGGCAGGATTCGGTGGTCAGCAGCGGGGGGATCAACCCGACCCCAGGGGGATGCCCCATGGACAGTGCAGGGCTGCTGTCCACCGGGAAGTGCAGCAAAAGCAGGCCGGTGGCGGTGGCTTATGTGTTGAACAGTGAAGCGAACCAGCAGAACAACGTGGAGAACCTGGCCCTGCAGTGTCTGAAGGACGCGTGTGATACGGTGGGAAGCAAACTGGAGACGGTCAACTTTGGAAAACTTGACTTTGGTGAGACCGCCGTGCTGGATCGCTTTTACAATGCAGGTGAGTCAGACAGAAACACAGTGATGGGAAGGAACTGAGTCCATCCACCCAAACACTCACTGTTTACAACCACTTGAGCTTCAGTGTTTACTTTACACTCAGGGGCAAATGTACTTTTTACTCCACGTCAAGTATTTGACAGCTTAAGGTACTTTGCTTGTGTGTAGTTATCAAAAAAAAAAAAAAAAAAAAAGGCCACTTAAGGAACTTTATTTTCCTTTATTGCTGACGTGATAAATCAATCAGTTGATCCATTTGGACTGAATTGACAATTCTGACAAGACATGTTCCAATCAGAAATGACATGCTGTTCTCAGTTTGCATCCTGCTATTGGGGAAAAAAGTACATCCTGGTCTTATTACTCTGAAGAAAATTAATTTTGAGGATCTTTTTGGATTGTTGGCCTGAAGAAATTTAATGACCCTGTTGCTCAACAGTTGAGCAACATGGTGAATATCAGAATCAGATCACTTTAATGTCATACAGGCAGATTGCATCAGAGATGCACAGCAGAATAAAATGCAGGGTCAACAATAAAAACACATATAATTAGGGCAGACCACAGACAGGGTGAGTGAGGTATACTGTTGCCCATAAAAGCAGAATAATGTCACTTTCAAACACATTCTTTTTTAAATTCCTATTTATATACATCAGTTATCACCTTTAACCTTTTACAATGCTTACACTGTGTCCCTGTTAAACTTTATCCATCAAGAGTAAATCACGTCACAATCATTTTATGAGAAGATGTAAAGAGATTTTATTCCAACTTGTAGAATACAACAAAACTTACAGTACAACAGTATAGATCAAAAGAAAATACAGCGGTGGAAGAAAGTGTTTTGGACACCATGCATTTGTGATATATTGCATTTTCAGGTCTTTGAACTCTGCCAAGTATTGTTGCATTCCTCAAACCCACATATCCTGCATGTGCACAGTTCTATCAAGGTCAAATCCGGATGTTTCAGCGAGATAATATCCTTTAAAAACACATCCAAAGCACAACATGTTGAAATTACAAAGAATTTAGTTTTGTAAGTTTTTCTTTTTAACACTTAACTAAAAAAAAATCATGTGTATTTGTTTGTGTCTGTGTAATACAGCCACACTGTTAGGAACAAAAAAAGGATTTCATCATGATAATTGAGATGTGTAAAATTTTAAAGGCGTCTGAAACTTTTTTTCCACTACTGTGAATTAAACCAGGCTTTTGGCATCTCACAGAAAACAGTGTTGAGGATGCGCATTTCATATTAACCGTTCCATCAAATAGTGTTTTTTCTCTGAACTTCTCACATGTTTTTGTATCATCCAATATGCCACCAAAATTAAAATTAGAGAAACCACAAAAAGCATATTTCTGTTTCTTCTTTATTATCCATTAGTAATGCGATGAGTCTGCATGAACTAGTCCACCCCCAGCTACTGCAGACATACTGCTCTAAGTCTGATGCTTCATTATTAACCCATAAAGACCCAGTGGTACTTTCCCAGGCAGTTCCCAAATGAAGTTTTCTCTCGATTTATTTACGCAATTTATCAGAATTTATTGTAATATTATCCACTGTATTTAATTTATCCACTGTAATATTTTCCCGTATTTAATTCAACATCATGTAAATGTTCATCAAAGCTCAGATTAAAAGTCATTATCATTTCATGTAATTTATTAAGATCCCCATTACCAACTGTAATATCACTTGGTATTCATTCTGAGGTTTTCTCTACATTACATTACAATTTTATGCACACACACACACACACACACACACACACACACACACACACACACACACACACACACACACACACACACA
>JAPSES010000098.1:1272379-1287668 GCA_029822895.1 Maxillicosta whitleyi | reverse complement strand
CCACCAGATGGCGACTTGTGTTTTCTCATATAGTCCATGGACTTCAGAATCTTAAAATGCTGTCCAAATAAATGAGGAACTAAGTGCACCCCCCCAATTGGCGGAGGTCTGCGCTCTACTGAGTGCCATTCTATTTTTCTTTAATTTCTTGTTCATTTTAATGCCTGGTACAACTAAAGGTACGAATGTAATAACAATAATAACAGAAATAGTTCATAAGTGTTTAATTTCAGAGCTGATATCTATCCATTTTCCATGTTTTCTTGATAATAATCAAAATCACATCAGTTCTTACATTAATATCTATGACATTGTACTGACAAAAACAGTGCTTTTAGACATACCATGTTTCCGTTTCTGTCTGTTTTAGACACGATACATACATGAGTTAGTACTTGATTGCATCACCACTTCTGATGGTCTAATATTTTTGTCCTTGACTGTATGATAAGAAAGATCAGTAACACCACCCTAAATATAGCTTACATGCAAATAGATACTGATCTTTAGATGAGTATTTGTCAGGTGATAAAACCAGCACAAGGACTCAAACGAACCCTGTCAGAGCCTGATATGGTTCTTCGTATGTCTTGTGATTCTGTCATATATACAGATGTCCCTGAACTACTCCTGTATCACATCCACACCTGAGCATTTAGATGACAACCACCTCCGTCTCGTCCCGTTTTCATCTTTTTAGCAGTGTGATGGCTGCAGCCACACTGGGTTAGTTTGACCACATCCACCTCATTAGTTTAGCATTTACACACCTTATTCTCTTTTTCAGTTATTTGGTCTAATCATCATCACCTGGTTATTTCAGTTACAGTCAACCACACATTTAATCACTTAACATACACCGTTTACTTCATATTTGTATTTTAATCTTACACTGTTATGAGTATACGCATTAACACTGTAGGGTGACAAATTATGTATTGTTTAGTTCTGTTACGTTTTGATGCAAGTTACCGTGTGGTGAAGTCCTTCCTCATGGGGAAAAAGGCATAACCAAGGGTGCAGCAGTGTTAACTAGTCCTGCCCTCTCGTTAGGACTGTTCCATGGACACTGGCATCATGGGGGGATTTTGGGTTTAGTTTAGATGTCTTTGTATTCAGTTGTACTAGAGTCTCCATTTTGTTTTCCCCTTTTGTGTTCTATGGTTTGGCCAAGCCAGTATATTATATCAAGTTTATCAAGAATATTTATTGTCATTATGCAAGGCACAACGAAATTTTATGTACGTCAGACTCATGTAATGGATGGTGTCAGGCTCAGAACAGAAGTCAACTGTTAAAGGATGAGTTCGTAAGTAAACCCTCCAGTTGGTCTTCCCTATTGCAGCATCAAAATAACATTTTCCCCCCCAGTTTAGCACTTTTTAATTGAATATGTAATTATCCCGATACACACTTAATCAAATACTGGTGGATGCCAGTTACTCTAAAATACAAAACAAGAGGAAACAGACTCTTCAGAGTGGTGACTGTCTCCTTTTGTAGATATAAACTGCTTATTCCAAGGGTACAAAAACATTTTGTTCTCACCTTGTTCTTGTTTTTAGCTCGTTATATGTAATTGTGTATATTATATTCCATTTCTGTGACCAGATCCATTAAAATGTTGTATGAAATAAAAGTGTTCATTTTGGAGGTTGTGAACATCAAACTAAATCCTGTGAACTTGCACAACACTGCCCATTGTTTGTATTAAGATGTTTGCTACAGTTGAAGGACTTATTGTGCAGAGTTGTGTGTAATTCCTTTGGTGCAAAACCAAGTAAAGGAATCAAGTCAAGTCCCATTTCCTTCAGGGCATGTCCAAGTCAAGGGTTCATAACCAACTGCAAATCACAATATACAAACAAAGCTTTTGGTTTTAGGGTTTTATTAGGTCAAAGTATGACGTTAATGTTTCTGAATTCATGCCTCAAGTCTTTGGAGAACCGAAATAGTTTGATCCTGCAAACAGAGATTTACCCTGGGGGACTTTTGAGTATAAGCGGTGCTAAGAAGTCTGTTTTGAGGACCACTTTCTCTGTGAATCTGTTCTAACACAGAAAACGTGTACACACAGGCATGTGGGTAGCACTGTACGCATTTCTGCTGAAATGACTGAGCTTGCCAAGAGTAGTTTTTATCTCTCCAAGATAAAGCACTACATACCAACAAAAGGCAGCCATGTTAAAAGGCCGGGTGTAATTACCAAAAAATATCTAATGTGTACAACATGATATCATGAAATTGCATAAATATTCACACCTCTTTTAATGGGCAGGTTATCTGTACGCGTTATAAGCTTTCACGTGTATGTTCACACTGCGTCAAATGCCACACATCGAAGAAGCAATTATGGATATGTGAACTGGAGATCTTGATGTAAATTGACACGTGATCAAATGGCGTTAGATAACATGCAAAATGACTAAAATGCATATGTATAGTACGCCAAATACCATAAGAACTGGCGTGACATACAACACTGTTTCATGAAATCAGTCTCCATTTGTACCACTGCAACCCATAAAGTAGTGATGAGATCTATAGAAACACAGTCTGAGTTAAACATTTTGAAAAACACTTATCTTTAAACTGTGCCATCGTCAACCTGGACGCATGCTTCAAGAGCTGCATCGTGTGGAGAGAAATACATTCAGCACAATGCAATATGATTAAAGCATGTAAACATAAGTGTTTATACAAGAAACCCCTCAGGCTAGCGTTAACTCTCAAGTCATAAATCGGCAGCTGTTATCTGTCTGTCACTTCAAGTCTAAAGCAATAAAACCTCCACTATGGTGAGTAAAGATGCCGTCATCATGAAGCTGCTGCAACACGCCGGAACACGAAAACCAACCTCTTCTCTTACTGGAAAATTGGCAGAAAATCTGGGCATTATTCTCTCCAAGGTTCC
Organism: Maxillicosta whitleyi; assembly: GCA_029822895.1. NCBI lineage: Eukaryota > Metazoa > Chordata > Actinopteri > Perciformes > Neosebastidae > Maxillicosta > Maxillicosta whitleyi. The sequence goes on along the minus strand of JAPSES010000098.1, from coordinate 1,284,754 downwards.
CCCCTTTGTGTGGAAGGAAAAAGAGTGTTTGAGGATGGGAAACGATTTCCAGTGGAGATCGGAGGCAGTGATTCCACTGTGCTGTCGTTTCTAGGGAAATCCTCCTGCAGCTTTTTGCGTCTCCTTTAGTGATAAGAGGCGAGGTCTCCACAGCCGCGCTGATGGTTCACTTACATCATGTAGAGCAATCTCCACAGCAAGCTGAAAGCAAAAGGTCTCCATGGATACAACATTTTGTGCCATTGTTATGTAATTGATTGTAATGAGTGCTTTATTTACCTACTGACAGCTGCAGTTGGAGCTCTATAAAACTCAGTCCTACACATTTTCACCTGCACTGTTGCTACTGGAATGACTGTGCAACACTGTTTTTGTACATTTGAAGTGTTATTATGCTCATATGCATGTGTAAATGAACATCCTCATATGGACCAGTGAACAAGCATCATTTCCCAATACATTTAGCTGAAATATCTCAGTTAACTGTGGGGGTGTGGATAGTTATAAAGTAATGAAAAAATAAACTTATTTAGCAGTTTGTGGTTTGTTTGCATTGACTTCTCCAGATTTTCATGACTCGAATATCATTGCATGTTCTATAACCGAAGAAGGCTGAAAGGAAGAGCCTGGGAAATGGTAATTATTGAAAATCTATTTTATTGTGAGTGTTATGGGGAGGAAATAATTGCAGAAAATGTGACAAAATTGTGGAATTCGACCCTAAAGCAGTTTCTTTTTCATTTTATATGAGGAGAATAAATTGAGTCAATGCCACTTTTATCCCAACCCTACATATAACATTATAACACTATAAAAACTAGAGTGCATTTCCATCAGTGGTCCTTGTGGGAAGGGTATGATAGTCAGTAATGGACTTGCATAAATGGGCCAGAAAACAAATAAACAAAATAAATAAATAAATAAATCCGGCTTCATACATTTGGAACATACTGTTATTAGTCCAATGAAACACAAATTAAATTCCAGCCTCATGTTTTCAGTGGTTTTGGAGACATCAGGGTCAGAAAACAATGATAAACTGTTCCAGTAAAATATTTTGTTTAATAGTAGACCTTGTCAGGCATGAGCAATGTGAATTTTAAAAATAGTTGCTGCATCATAAATGAGTCACCACAATATGAGACAACATGAGAAATAAATTCCAACATTTGAAAAATCTGATGTTTCATTGTAGAGAATTAATCCAACCCACAAATTATATTTTCCTTAAAGGTTTATGCAATATATAATTTGGAAGTTCTGCAACTGTGGATGTTATTTTATAGAAGTTACAGTCATTTTGTGCCATAGAACAACTGTGGGGGAGAATCCATTTTTCAAACAACATTTGACAAATGAGACTGTGGGTTCAGTGCCAGCATTTCAGAGTGAATGATGCTTCTGGAGCATCTCCATCAAACACACATTGATTTGTTTGTATCATCTTTTCAACATCTGTACGTTGTGAAATACATAGTGATGAAGTTGCAGATCCCTTTTTTCAGAGTTGTTGTTAGTTTTGTCTGTTCACCAATTTTTGATTAAGAGGATATTAACTCCACTCCACAGTTGAACACAGTGCGGGCCGTCACCATAAACAAATAGGAATCTGTCTTGAGCTTCTATAAATACACAATGGTGGTCTCTGTCATTATACAATTATGTAAAAAGACGTTTTCAGACCCCCTTAAAACTTAACACATCTCAAATATCACAATGAAATATTTGCGGAAAAACCGTATTTGTATTTCAAAAAGTGTGGCTACATCAGACAGACAAATGCAAATGATTTTTTTCTATTCATAACAAAACCCAAATTAAATTCTTGACAGTTTCAACATGTCACACCCTGGATGTGTTTCATTATCTTGATGAAATTTCTAGTATTGACCTTGATGGATCACAGCATCTGTAGGAGGAAACGTGGGTTTGGAGACTGGAACAATACTTAAGTTCAATGACTTAACAGCGACTCCTAATGCAGTATATCACAAATGTATGGGCTGTTTTTTCCACCACTGTGTCTAGGTGATTCAAAAGTAATAAAAGCACAAATTTCTTTTGTGTTTGGACACTAATAAAAAGTTGAATTCCTGCAATTAGTCCCTCCTGACCCCTCTAAGTCTGGCGCACTGAATCTGTCATGACTTTGTTTTCATTAACTTGACTTAAAATAATGTAATAATCATGGGAATGTACTATTATAGCCATGGTCCAAAATGAATCCCATGTCTACTTCATGATATAGGAGCATATAAATACCTGATGTAGCTCTCCGCTGTAGGGCGATGTGTTGTTTTATTGATTTGCATACACAGTAAGAAGCTATAGGGATATTAATGGGAGCTGGTGCACAGTCTCAGCTTTGTTTATCACTAAAGGCTGTTGGGAATGGCTGTTTACATTTCTCAGTAGTCTACACTCATTAAAATAGATTCCCGTTTCGAAATGCATGCTCTCCGTTTGGCTCCGAGCACAGCAGCGAATGAGATGTGGAGTCCCTGAAACAATCCATAACCACTTGAACAGTCTCCAGTGCCATTTAGATCCTGCTGAGATTATAATATTCAGCAGACCCACCTCTGTAAAAGCTCCTGAAACTGATGGAGGTGCACAGATGAGGGCTGAGAAGAATCTATAACGTGGAGTCTGTAGAAAACACAAGAATCCCCTGAGGTTTCACCCAGCTCTCCACTCTTCAAGCAGCTCATGGCTTGCTACCAGCCCCCTTTTCTCCTCTCCTTTGCCTCAGAGACTCTGCTGGGCTGAAGAAACCTGCAGTGGAGTGCTGCTAAAGCCAACACTGTGAGAGAATATTGAATTATTTTTTTCCCCTGCAGTAGGCGAAGGAATTCATTTAGTTTTGGTCAACAGAAACAGGTCCAGACGTGGGAGGTGTAGCAGGGCATCACAGCATGTTTGGGCTGTTTTTTTTTTTTTTTTTCCTCCTTTTTTTTTTTTGATATCCTGGCCTGTTCTGAGTCTGCAACAACAGCTGAGGTGGGTGAGTTAGATGACAGGGCCTTTTCAAAGGATGACTCCAGTTACTCCGTTACTGGCTTTATTCAGCCTTCTGTCAACGCTATGTTGGCACGTCTCTTGTTACACTGGCACGAGCTCTGCTCTGCTGATGCATTGGTAAGCAATCACGACATCTGAATGCTCTCCAGAAACATTCAGATGCTCTGCTGTTAAATCAGGAAAAATCAATGTTTGTCTGACATTTCCTTCTCGGTTTTGTTTATCTTTAGATATTCAAGAAATGGCAAGAAGCCCATCCTCATGCTACATGCAGAAAACAAAAGACATTTTAGATTAGTACAGACGTGTGACATTTTATGGAGACCTATTCACACTAAGCCTGTTTAGAGCTTTATGTACAATATAAAGCATGTCCTTTTTTAGCATCTTTACCCACTGCCGTGTCTTATTATGCTCCTAGCAATCCACTGCAGTTTATTAGGAGTGAAATCATACTATTAACTAATTTAATTCACTTTGAATGGGTTTGTATAGCACCATGTTATACAAAATACTTTACAAAAAGGAATTAAATAGCTAAATTGTAAAGATAAACATAAACAACAGGGTAAATTAACTATATAGGTATAAACACAGGCATTATTGCATATATCTGAGAATATACACTTTACATGCATGTTATTTCAGTTGGATCAGATCTAAAATCAGCTGGCAAATGGCTGTTCTTTAGTTAAATTGCTGAAAATCCATCTCACGGGACATGTTTGATGAGGAGAAAGCAGCTGTATCTACACACTTAATAATATTCATTCATTTTCTCATGGTTGACAAATGAGGTTTTTCCACTTTATCACAGAGCTCACATATGCGGAGGAACAACCATTGAGTTATGGGTGATTTAGGCCAGTTAACTTGTATTAAGGTGCATGTCTTTGATGGTGGAAGAACCACAGTACATGGACAGAACATGTAAACTCCCCCAAAAACACTCTTTTTGTGATGTGCCAATGCTAATCACTACATCAAAGTTCTGCTCTGGCATAAATATCATGATTATTATAATTTGATCAAAATTACCACAATCACACAAGCTGTAAAAATGTGAATCCAAAGAAAATTAAACCAATAAAAAGCAGTGAATCTGTAATAATAGATGTAGATTTATATACTAGTTGATTAAAAATACAAGTAATCTGAATTGATTAGTTAATAATTTTATTTTTATCTTTTATTTCCTTTAAATGTTGGAGAGAAATTGGTTTTGGAATGAGGGGAACCAGAAACCCACCTTTTGGTCATTAAATAACATTTCATTTATCTAAATATCCCTTCCTTCATCTAGATAATCTATTGAGTAATTGTCCCTGTCAAGAAGTTTATGCTTTCACCTGTGTCTGTTGGAAAGGAAAAAAGTACTGCACTTGCTGTAATGAAACTAGATGGAAGGCCAGGCCATGGGCCAAGGACAAATCCATTACATTTTGGAGCAGATCCATAAAAAGGGTGGGAGAGTAGGGGTATTATTTTTTTTCTTTCAGTTTTTCTAACATTTGAATGAAACATAGGACTGTGGGGCCTTGGTATGTGCTCTGGTGAATTAATGAGATGACAGCAAATTAGATGCAGCCTGAATAATATTGAACTTTTTTTTTTATATAGTAAAACAAATAAAATAAATGATTAAAAAATTCTTCTGATATTTCTAACAGTTGAGTTTATTTGTTCCTGCCGTGTCTTTATTTGAAGCTGAAAATCCTACTGAATGAAATGTGGTCTTCGTGAATTGCACCATTGGAGTTTCTCACTTACATCTGGTATTTGTGTTGCTCCTTTTTTGATTTTATATCAGCTTTCAAATTGTCTTCATCTAGACTGAAATATCCTCAGAAGAAATCATACACCCTCAGTTAAGTGTTATCGTGTCTCTGGGGTTTTGTTGCGAGCACAAGGCATGTGTGAGAATGGCTTCCTCGACTTTGTAAACACCAGACTTCACTTTTTTCCCTCCTCTTTATACTCGCTGTGAGTCAGTTGTGTACTTTACGCACCTACAGTATACGAGTCCTTCCCCCGTGAGAGCAAACATTTCTTTGGCGCCAACTTATACCTGTGAAATAGGTGAGGTTTCCAAGAACACAAAAGTGACCCCACCCATTTCCATTGCAATTTTTATTCATCTAAAAATACACTCGTGTTGCATATCAGGAGATTATTCCCATTAAAATCTTGTTCAGATGTAATATTGATGGGGTCTGATGCATGCAGAGAGATGAGACGGTGCTTATCTTTTATTCATCAGCCAACCTGTGCTGTCTGGATGTTGTTTACATTCACTTGCACCTTGTGTACATAAATTAAGCTCACAGAAAACACCCTTGGCACAAGAGAGGTCATAGTATTGACCGGGTCGGATTGAGACGCTTGATTGTGAGTGTTTTTGTTCTGAGAAACGTCACCGATTTGATGTATGCAGAAGTGGTTGTAAAACGGCAGAAACCTGAAACCTTACTTGCACTCAATCAGAGAGCAGGCATTGTGACGTGATGAGATGATCATGGACCAACAAATCCCTCTGTGATATTCCACATGACTGAACAGAAGCCGCAGAGCTTAAAATCCCTTATATCCTGCTCTCCGTCTGCTTGAGTGTAATGGAAATGTGCAGCTCTCCTCCCAAGCTCATGTGGAGGAAAGTGTTGACGACGAGAGGCTGTGAGGTCAGCAACAAGTACCTGCATCCGGCTGAATTTGCATTTGCTGATGAGAGCGAGGAGCCACGCCGACGGAAGGCTCTTCACTGTCACAACTGACGGCTTCTCCCTACAGTTGAGTGCTGGTATGTTTGCTGAAATAAACCGACAGCAGGACGTTTAAAATGAGGACAGTGATATGAAGTGATTGAAAAGGCTGTAATTATTAGGGCCTATGACTTCAATCAGTATGTGGAATCTATTCTTGTATTTTAAGTGTTCTGATGATGCATTTAGGTACATGGCCTTAATCAGAAAGTAGCATGCTTATAACAAGTAGAGCTGCTTTAAGTCTGATGTGATATTTTGCTTCTTTAAATGGAATTATGCATTTTCAAATATTTCCCTGTGGTCTACATAAACTGTAAATGCTCTGCTTGGGTCTGAATTATTCATTAATTCAACTCCACAGGTCCATCTTCAACCTTATTTCGGAGAAATGACACCAGAAAATTTTAAGCGCTGGCCCTTTAAATACAAATGAGCCCCTTCATGCCCCGTCCCATCCAGGTTGTTAACTGTGCTGCTCTGTGACGTTGTTAAAACAACCAACAACTGAACATTTTAGGTCAGTCTTTTTCAACCTTGAGGTTTGGACCCCACGTGGGGTTGATGAAATTTCTAGTGATTTCTTGATTTAAAAAAAACAAAAAAAAAAAAACAATTACTAATATATGATGAGTTGAGAGAGACTGTTTATCTATCTAATGTTCGTTGTGGTCAGTTCCAGATGCTGAAGGTCTTTTATAATTCATAGTTTAGACCGACTGTACATATCCTGACCAAGGGAAATGAAATTCTCACTTTGTGCAGTAATCTGAACCTGGCTTTTCCTGCCTCCATCCAAAAATAGTATACATTATATAGACTAAATGTCATCTAAAATGAATGTTTAATTAGCAAACTATTACATGATGGTAAAACAAATTAATTTTAGCAAAAAAATGTTTGTGGTCAGCAGAAATTTGTGATGTTAAAATGGGGTCAGGAGCCCAAAAAGGTTGGAAACCACTGTTTTACATAAATCAGCTCAAAGTGTAGATATATTTTCAGTTTTTCTACAACTGCTACTGCTGTTTTGTTTGTTTGTTTTTTATTGTCATTTTACGACATGTTGAACTCTATTTGTACTAATCTGTTTGGTTATTTTCTTTGTCTACTAAATGTAAAAAAAAAAAAAAAAAGCAGTATTCAGCTTCACTGTTTCTGTTTTGCAAATATCATAACAAACCAAGACTACTTCGCAGAGGTAATCAGAAAGTATTTTACCTTAGGATAAAACTACCTGTTACTGGAATGACTTGCAGCGTTTACACTGTCCCTCTGACTCAACATGTTGACAGATTGTTTTTTGTACTTTCCGCCTGCCTCTTAAAAATGACCCATTATGGTTAAAAGATTAATTTGGCTGAATGGGAGACTCTGTCCTTTTACGCTCCATGTAATGTGTTTGTTGACTCAGACAGGCTGGTAGATGGAAACAGATGAAACAGGTAGGGTGTGGTGTTATCTGTTTGACCCTGAAACTACTGTGTCATTACTGTGGAGCTGCCACTGGACTGATTTGTTTTTGTTGTTATCAGTGAGGCCTCTCGGTGGACAAAGTGCAGGGCTTCACCTCATGTGTGGGCAGACACGGCACCGACAGGACTACTCCACAGGCCAATGAGTGGGTTTAACCCTGAGATCCTCTTGTGTTACCATGTAAATACTGTAATAGTTGGCATTTGGTGGAAGTGTACTGGCACTAGCACAGGTACTTTTACTCAGCTGTTGTGTCTAAGGGCACATTTTAGTTACTTTAGCAACTTTGTACTTTTATCTCACAAATATTGTACATTTTTACCCCACAACATTTATTGTATGAGAGTTTTAGTCAGATGGAGATTTCACATGATCTATAATATAATATAACATAATATAACATAATGTAATATAATGTAATATAATGTAATATAATATGGATGTTTTTTTCGGCTTTTTCTGTCAGGGGTTGCCATAGCGATGTTGATTTGGCACAGTTTTTTTTTATGTGGGATGCCCTTCCAGACACAACCCATTGTATTTATCTGGGCTTGGGACCAGAACAATGAGACACTGCCCCCTTGTGGCTACAGATATAGGGATGTATAGCGTAAAGGACCTTTCCCAACCGACAATCTTCCATCCATCCATCCATCCATCCATCCCACAATTAATAATCTAACAAGCCAGTTCAACACGTCAAATCTGACCAGTTGTGTTTACTGTCACAAATTGCATACTTGTCATTAAATCTTACTCAGTTTTCTTTTTCATGCTGTTCTTTTTATTATTATTATTATTATTTGAACTGGACTGTTTTTACATTGTCCATTATTGGTTTCACTTGAAGCTGCAGTGCTTGATATTTTTCAGTAACACTGAGCAAAAATCTGTATTTCCTTCTGTTGCGCATTATGAATCAAGTGGTCTGAGAGGTTGTGAGACTGTAAAATCTGCTCTGTGATGCATGTTTTTAGATAACCACAGGTATTGTCAGACAAATAGAGAGGCTGAATACACAACTGACTGCTGTAATTACTATTGGATGAACAGATTCTGTCACATGGGACCTGGAAACGAATGTGCTGCTCTAGTCCATGTATGGAAATAGTGTTTTTGGGAAAGCAGCTTCACTTATCTATATTCATATTTAGTTTATTTAGATTTGGATTTGAGAAGTAACGGCTGCAGAAAGAAGGTGTGTGTCATCAAATTCTGGTGTTTTTTTTTTTTTTTCCTCCATGATTTCAGCTCCTGCAGCTACAAGTGAAGTATCAGAGTATTTCACTATAATATCTTGTGCTGTTATTTGATAATGCAGAGAAATACTTGTGCTTCAAGTCTGGGAATGCTCCTCCCATTTACCAGGAGCTTTATTCCCTATTGACATGACTGACACTTGGCAATAATTACTCCTGTTGACCTATTGATCCAGATCAGACGGTTAAGTCCAGCTGGAGTCAGTGTGATATTGAGTGTATTTGTATTCTCAGACTGAGATGAAAAGCTAGATCAATCCACCTTTGGTGTTGAAGATAGTGAGTGTACCTCTGAATTAACTCCACTTGTCTTCTCTGACACAGTAATCTATAGCTGACATCACATTGACTGTGCAGTGAAAGCAGCGGAGAGCATTGTTTGTTAGAACATACAGTTTATAATACTGACACACAATGTGCTTTAATATCCACCCATTAACCTTTAACCCTGCAGCTGAGTCCGATAATTACAATAATAAACGGCTAATGTAGAAAACCAGTTATCATTGATGGTTAATGACACATGCATGTGGTCTAAAGCACCTTTCATATTACTGTTTGTTTTACTTTGATCTGATCAACTGCTCTTTAAACATAAATAATTAGAAATATTATGTTAATACGTTTCCTGTTTGATATGATTTATAGTCACGCCTCTGCCTCAGGTTTATTACAGCTGTTGTTTATAGCACCCGTCACTGCGTTTTGCATTAAAATAAAAAGTTGGTTGCTCTGTGAGTCATGATATGCACATCCATTTATTGTATATTTCCTCCTTCTTTGACTGATCAGCTGAGCCACATTGCACCCGATCTAACAAAAGGCTTTCACTGCATTTCCCCAGTGTTTTTACAGAACTTGAAAGAACTGCTTTCAGTTTCTTTGCTCGAATAACATGGACGCTTTTGTACCACACGGTGAATTAAACTCCATGATTCATCCTTGCTCTGCATTTGTATCTTGCATCTTTTATGAACTATTTTCTGTTCTTTTTAAAATAACTTTTAAAAGTTGTATCTTTTTGGTATTTTGTGCCATTTTGATGGTGAGCTCTGTTTGATTACTTTACTAGTGTGTTTTTACATGAGCTAAAAATTAAGCACATATAATATAGACACGGCCTGGTTAAAAATATATATATATTTGACCATTATGCTTGACTGTGCTATTGTAGCCTTACAAAGTTACATTTATTTCCATCCATACAACATCTTGTATGGATGATAAGGAGTCAGACCTTTGTGTAAAGTCACCGCAGATTTGGACTCTGTGGTGCCCAAAACATGTATAAAAATGACGTCTCATCCTCCTGAACCACTCTTTCCTTGGAAAATGTCTGTGTCGTCAGCAAAAAAAAATAGAAACCTAATATACAACTCTGGTCATTCAGTATATTCAGGTTCAGCTGACCTAATTTTTTGGACACATAACACGGCTGAATCCAGTCCTGGCCAACTAAAGCAACCTCAAATAATAACACTGCCCCCACAGGCTTATACTGCAGGCACTAGGCATGATGGGTAATGACTTCATCTGCTTATTTTTTCTAGACTCATCAGACCACATGACCTTTTTCCACTGATACTCAGTCCAATCTAATGTGAATTCACTCACTGCATGACATTGGGTAAAATAACTTGTTACAGCTGTAGTATTTATCCAATGGAGGGATTATCTTGGATTATCTTGTCTGATTTTTTTGGCTGGGCACTGTATATTGATGCTGCATCTTTTATGGTATAAATGGGCCTGTCGGATTAATCCAATCATTTTAGAACTATTAGTTTTTTTGTTTTTTTGTTTTTTTATAAAAAGAGTGATTCAACTCATCTGGCAAAAGTCAAAGCATTTTTAATAATATCGCATGTATCACAGGACAAAAAACATTGTAATGTCATTTTTTTTCCTAATATTTTCACAACCCATGCACCCTGTTTTTTTTTTTTTTTACTTGTATATTCCCTTTTATTACCTGTGTATATCCCTATATGGTGTACATGTTTCTTATCTGGTATGTAGTTAACTTTTGTGTATTTTTGTAGCATTTAGTAGAAGTTTAGCATTTGTATATTATTTATTACTGGGGTGGCCATGGCTCAGTAGAGTCCAATAACCAAAGGGTTGGTGGTTCAAATCCCGCTTTATCCTAGTCAGTCTGTTTTGTCCTTGGGCAAAACACTTCACCCTCCTTGTTGATGAATGCGTCTGAATGTTCGGCGGTGGTCGTGGGGCTGTAGGCGCGAATTGGCAGCCGCGCTTCCATCAGTCTGCCCCAGGGCAGCTGTGGCTACAAACATATGTAGTTTACCACCACCAGAGGAGGAATGTGAGAGCGAATGAATAATGGAGCAATAATGTAAAGCGCTTTGGGTGACTGGAAAAGTATTATAAAAATGTAATCCATTATTGTTATTCTTTTATTTTTGTAGTGTTTGCATATTGTCAATATTTGTCAGTATTTTATGTGATATTTTTTATTGTCTTCTGCACTGCTAAACAGAAACAAGAGGTTTTCATTCTTCTATCTTATTCTATTCTATTCTAAATGCATTATTTGTTTGGAAGTTGTTTGTGTTACTCTTTGCTCAGACGCCTCGTACAACCCCCTTTTACCTGTCTTCTCCTGCAGACATAGCTGTGGTGGAGATGACAGACGCTTTCCGCCAGCCCTCCCTCTTCTACCATCTGGGAGTCCGGGAGAGCTTCAGCATGGCCAACAACATCATCCTGTACTGCGACACTAACTCCGACTCCCTCCAGTCTCTGCAGGTAACACAGACAGAAAGCAGGACACGTTATCAAACACTGACAACACCAATCACTTCAGTCACATAAGTGGTGATTAAAGGGTATTTTTAGGAAGAGGCAGGGGAAACAGATTTACGGAAATATAATTTCGTTGTCCAAGCTGAAATGCATCAATAATTTGATGGAGGGAGATGAATTTGTAAAGCATTTTGAGAAAGGAAATGAGCTGTGGCCTCATTCAGTTCTGGATGAAAGAAAAAAATAGGACTCAGGCTAAAAAAAAAAACAAAAAACATTTTCACAGCGATAATCTGCTTGATTTCTGTTGATTTTCACGTTTTCTGCTGTGTTTCATGCCTATTTGTAAAAATTGATTCATACTTTTTCGTTTGGAGTTTAGTTGGTGACTTCTTTTCTTCTTCTATTGTGAAAAGAATAAGATGTGCAGTGCTTATGCGAACTACAAACACATTCCACCCAGGAAAGATTATGAGTTTTCACAGCCAGGAGGTTAATAAACAGTATAAATCACCACTAACTGACAGTAACCTGCAGAGGAGAGTTATATCCCTGTAGAAAACAACAAGCAGAAGTACAGATGCATGACACACACACTGTATTCCCCTGTTATACAACCGGAACAACACAATGTCTTTTGTCCACACCTTCTCATAAAACCCATATCCGTGTTTGGGTTATCAACAATATAGACAAGCAGGAGAGAGGACACAAAAAACAGCAGAAAACATTCAAATGTACACTAAACATTTAGGATCTGACAATGCAAAAGCTACATTTGGGTTAGATTTAGGTGTAGAATTATATTGGTTAAAGTTTAAACAGTAGAATTGCTGAGAAATCTCACTTTTGAATTTATGGGCAGGTTGGACCGCTCTACAAATAAGCTTATTGCACAATTAATATATCCAAGTCATAGCTCTGTTAGGTGCTTCTCTAATCTGGGAATACTGGTATGAGTCCCTTCATTAGCTTCTCTTCTCTCTCTCTCTTTTTTTTTTTTTAAATGTTGTACGTATATGAATATGAACTGTTTTGTATAACTGACATTTGTATTGTGATTGCCCTGTGGGCCTTGAGCCTGTAAATAAAGT
>JAPSES010000098.1:1228760-1245036 GCA_029822895.1 Maxillicosta whitleyi | reverse complement strand
CCTTACATTAGTACCATTACTTCATGGTACCTAACAAAGCAGGTCCACTCACTGTTCATGCACAGGTGGACCTTACAAACCCTGATTGTTGCCTCACTGTTCTCACTTTAACTGATACTGTCACTGTCTTGTAACATATGTGGAAATGACTAAAAATAGTCACTTGCCCGATAAAGTGTTAAAGCCTAAAGATGTGACACATAGCCTGGTTTTATGAAAAGCAGATGGGACGTAAGCAGAACTCACTGAAAACACTAACAGTTACAGGCAGAGTGTGACTCCAGGTTCTGCTGATTAGGACTAACTATGTGCACCTGTACCAGCTGACACACCTGGGTGGGAGGAGCTACAAGGAGGCGACTTCCTGTGTGTTTGGGTTGTTGTCACCAAAGAGTGTACATGTAGAAACAGCTTTAATGTTTTTCTCTGTTTTTGAGGAACAAATCTGTTGTTGTGGTGTTTTGGTTAATTCCCCCTCTCCATCTGGGGGCTCCTTATTTATGTTTGGTTTCAGTTTGTTTTGTTGATTTATCATTTTTGACAGAATCAGTGGGTGGTGAGGGGTTTTATTTGTAACCATTTAAAATCTGACTCTAAAACAATCGCTCATTCTGCTGTTATTTGTATGATTCTGTTGCAGGTGACTCATCCAGGGCTGCTGAAGATCAGTGGTCTTCAGGAGGGTGTTTACACTTTCCAGATGACGGTGACAGACATAGCGGGTCAGAAGAGCACTGACAATGTATCTGTTACTGTTCTGGCACCGAAACACCAAGCAGAAGGTGACGATGTGCTTTTAAACCCCTGTTCCATTCACTGATTTATTATTAAAACTCATGTTAACCTTGTGATGTGATGCCTTAGACCAGGGGGGGTCAAACTCATTTTAGTTCAGGGGTCATTTCCGCCCTAACATGAGCTCAAGTGGGCCGGACCAGTAAAATAATAACAGTGAAAAAAGTAAAATTACATTATGATAATGCTTACATCCACAAAGTTTACTTAAAAATCTGAATAATATGAACTTGAAATGTATTAAGAATAACAAGTGCGATTTTAACAATATTCTACCTCAATTTATCATTTTGCATCACAATTATTAACATTAATTATTAACAAATACACAAAACATTTAGTAACAGGTAGAATATTGGTAAAATTGCATATACTCCTTAAGACATTTCAGGTTGTACTTTTTTTTGTAAAAGGATGGTACGTTAATGTAAATATTTTCATGTAATTTTACTTTTTTACAATAAAGCAAAGAGAAAATGTGAAGTTGTTAATATTTATAGGTTATCATAATAGTATTCTACTGGTCTGACCCACTCCAGATCATATTGGTCTGTATGTGGAACCTGAATTAAAATGATTAATATCTTTAGTGGTCCGAATTTGGCTCCCGTGCTGCATGTTTGACACCTGTGCCTTAGAGAAACTCTTAAGGATCATCATACAGGATTTATTCAGTGCATCAATGTTTCTCCAGTGATCATTAGCATATTTTTGTGGTGACATGTTGTTCTTCCCTTCTGCTCAGTTTGTACGGGTCACTGCTCCAACTACCAGTTTAAATGTGACGACGGCTGTTGTATCGACATCACTTACGCCTGCGATGGCAAACAACACTGTCCAGACCGCTCTGATGAAGACTTCTGTCCAAATTGTAAGATTTGATCATTTTAGCTAAAAGTTGGACTATTTAACCCTTTATAGGACACCTGTAGAAATACTCTGAAATTCAACATTTCAAACTTAGCGAACATAGTAAAACTTTATTGGTAAATTTTTCGTGTTTTTTTTGTTTGTTTGTTTGTTTGTTTGTTTTTTGTCAAGTAGAAAATATAGGCCAGTGAAGGTACCATATTGGGTTCCTTGCCTGTAAGTGGCAAAAAAAAAAAATCCAGAAATTATATATTAAAAAAAGGTGCTAGGAGCATGTATTACTGATCCAGACACCTGTCCACATCCACATGATCCCTTTGAACATCATTTGTTAAATTAGTACCATTACTTCATCATTCCTTACATTAGTACCATTACTTCATCATTACATTAGTACCATTACTTCATGGTACCTAACAAAGCAGGTCCACTCACTGTTCATGCACTGGTGGACCTTATAGATCCTGTAGACCACATTGGACCTCAGATTGTTGACTCATTGTCCTCACTGTCTTGTAATGTATGTGGAAATTGCCCCCCAAAAAAGGGTTAAAATAGAAGAATTTGGAAATATGTGAAAATAATATTTGTCTTATTGTTTGTAGTCGACGGCAGCAGGAAGTCAGTGACCCACCCTGCTGACCTGCCCGTCCCTCATCGACCTGTAACCCAAACAGAAGAGGCAGACCCTGATTCCATGCTCCAGACGGAGCCCAGGAAGACCATGGAGAGCATCGTACCAGCTCAGGACAGGACCAAAACTACATCGTCACAAAGCTCAGACCTTCAGCTGGAAGCCACAGCCAGTCAAGGTAGTGTCCACTGTGATAGAAACATGTCAGAAGAGCTGAAGTTGAACCTATCTTAAAGTCTGACATTTTTTCCTCATGAGTCCTTCTGGTCTTAGTTGGTTTAATTTTTTTTTTTGGTCCTCTAAGTGATCTGTTACATTTTTATTTCTGTAAATCAGATTTCAGGTCAAATAGAAGGTGGTCATATCTGCTACACTGAACACTGATTGACGCTCACCCACCTGCCAACTGGGAGACCATATTTTTCCTGGTTAATAGATTACATTAACAAGTCTGTAAAATGACTGATATTTCATGTGCATGCATAAAATCAAGAGCTTTAGTCAGTGTTTTTCAAGGATTACCCTCAAAGGACCTTTCTCCTGTTTTATTTTCTTATTCTTGCCCAAAAATATCCATGAAATAATTGCAGTAAGCTAAATTTTAAGCCTTTCAAAAGTCTGAAAATGTATTACATACTTCACACATTATAAAAACTCCTTGGTTTGCTAATAATGGTGCTTAAATTTTGCTTTTAAATGGGCTAAAGTTAGTATTAAATGATGATTTAACAAATTCTAGAGCAAACATGTTTACCTTATTTTGATAACAACCTGTCATTTGGTTAGATTTTTACTTTTTCTAAGCAAGTTATGGGTAAAATAGACTAAATATGTTCATGCTTTCACTGATTTTGACAGATTCAAGTCATATCTTAACTTGTTTTTTTTAACATCAGTCACCAAATAATTGCACAGAGGTCCCTAAAGCAGCGCTCTGCGTTGTGTAAAGAGGTTATAGTGGATGGAAGGTGATCTATAGGCTTTTCTTTCCACCCCACCTGCACCTGTTCAAATGCTCTCTGAACAATATAATTCAACATTGCTGCGTCATTAGTGCATTTGTGCTTTGTGCACAGAGGGTTTTAGCGTGCGTCTGACTGGACACTGAAGCAGATGGAGCCCTGCAGGCAGCCTGTGAGTCACAGAACTGGGCTCCAAATGCTGGTGATACTGCAGGGCCACTGCGTTTCATGGGAAAGCAGCTCGATGCCCACGCGAACAAAGAACCTCTGTTTTCTAAGCCATCTGATCCCTGAATCAGAGTGAGACGCAGAAAAAAGAAAGAGCTCCTTCACTCAATGTCACTTAAATGCAAGTATAACTGAGTTGAGGTGCATTCTCAGGAGTCATCTTTCATTTCCAAACGCTCTGTTACATGTCAAGATTTTTAGTTTTTTGTTTTTTTTTACCAATGATCATAGACATTTTATTGTTTTGGAAAGAGAAAAGATGAAAGTCAAAATTAGTGACATTCATTCCAAAGTCAGATTTAAAGTGAATTTTTATTGACAAATAAGGCTGAAAATGACAAAAAAAAAAAAAAAACCAAATGACTAAAGATGTTAAGATGCTATGTTAGAGGTATAAATAACACTGCAACCATTTGATGTGATTGCTCATTACTGGTAAGGTATGAGTCATTTCAGACGTGGTGTCAGTTATGCACAAATATTGAAATGGCTACAAAAAAAATGATTTAACCGAGCACTTAAATAGAAAGAAGACTCCTCAGAATATACTGCCAAAATGAGTCATGCCTTTTGCCAGTAATCTGTGGCAAAACATCACAACAATCAATCAAAAACATGGAAATAGTTAAAAATGTATCCTTAAAATGTCTGATAATTACATGGTTTCCAGCCCAAGGAATGAAAGAATTGACTGTCAATCTGAATTTTGTACAAGTGCATTTGTAAATGTTGGCTTTAGTTTTTCAGATCAGTTTCAGTTTATTTCAGACACAAACATAATACAAAACACAGGGGAAAATAGTAATACTTATTAACAAGTTAACCAACAAACAAAAACAAACAAATAAATGAGTAAATGAAATAGGATAATAAAAGAAAAAATAATAATATAGTACGAAGAAGCCAATACTTATCTAGTTCTACGCCCCAATTCAAGTTAACAGACGTTGACCTTTTGCACACTTTTAAGTTTTTAAGTTAAGTTTAATCATTTATCAGCTTATCATTACTCCTTATTTACTAAGGTAATATAATGTTATAAATAGTGAGAAATGCCCATCAGGTGTGCCTTTTTTTTCTATTACCATAAGAGTGAGATATTCAGTATGAATCAGTAATTCTTAAAGCTGGAATTTAACCCTTACATACTAGTCGGATCAAATTTGACCTGTTTTGACTTTCAACAGTAGTAAAAAATTTCCTAAACATCATTCTTTTATCCTGAAATTGAATGACTTTTCATCAATTTTGCCAAAATACACAAAAAAGAAAATATTTTAAAATGTTACAAATACAGATTTTTGGACACTCAATTTTTTATGTAAGTCATAATAGTTTTTATGTTTTTATGTGTTAAAAACAGGACATGATACTATGTGATAGTAGATGTTTTTCTCCAAAAACAAGTTTGTAAAACTTACAAAAAATAACAAAATAAAAAACTTTATTTATATAGCACATATAAAAACTGAGTTTACAAAGTGCTTCACAGACAAAATTCTCTCCCTGCCCTCTGAAATATTATATTTATATATTACATATATTTATTAATGTGGGATAGTCTATTTAGACATTCTAAATAAATCTGTCATTCATTTGGTTTAGACTTTAGACACTTATTATGAGGGAACTCTTGATCTGTGTCAAACAAATCTTAAGAAATGAACAGTTTGTAAAGGTTAAACAAAGTATTCATCTAATTTGTTGTGTAAATAAATGTTTCATTAACATAACTGTTGCAGATGTACAATATGAATAAGTGCCTTTTAAAAATCAGCAGTAACATGCATTTTCTACACAGACAACTGTAGAAGCTGCAGCAGATCCATCAGAGCAGCGTCATGTGGGAACTGTAAACTATTGTTCTATCTAAGGTCGTTTGCTCAAAAATCTAGTGCAGCAAAACTCTGCAACTCATGGCCAGATTATATATTAAATGTATTGAATATTACCCATTTCAATACCACTAAAATAATAATAATAATAAAAAAAGGAAATTAAAAAAAAAATTGAGGATTTCTAATTCGACTTCAGTGTAATGAACAGTGAATAGTCATGTCACAATTTTTGGCAATTCCACAATAATTATAATTTCTGCACAAAAAAACCCCCCTGATTTCAGCAAAAACTGGTGCATTAAGACCTGCGGTGTGAACATAACCTGTAACACATACAGTACATGGCATAGCTGCTCTCAGGTTTTCTACTCTACCTGTTCTTATGAAGTTCACCTTTAGTAAATGAATAATTATACACATTGCATTAAAATGACCTAAATGCAAACAAAATGATGAGTGAGCTGTTTTGAAACACTATAGGTTTTTATTCTTAAAGTTCTAGAATCAAACAATAGTAAAACTGTTTTATGGGACTGTTGCAGATCCGTGCTCTTCGGCTCCAGTCGTCGGACCCTGCAAAGGAACGTTCCCTCGGTGGTATTACGACCAGGATGCAGGAGAATGCAAACACTTCCTGTATGGTGGTTGCCAGGGGAACCATAACAACTTCCTCCAGGAGTCGGACTGTGTCACCGAATGTATACAGAAAAGTAAGGGCCAGCTCTGTTTCTTTCTCTTTTTATTTTAATAAAATTTTGATGCAACCTTTTAATTTTGCAGTTTCTCTTCCAGGTCCGGCATTCAAGCCAGCGACCGTGTCTCCACCAATCACAAAACAGACGGAGATAGGTACGTCTAAAGTGATATCATACTGTATATGGGTCTGATGAGGTGGTAACATGTTCAACAGTTTCTGTCATGTAACTTATATGCATGTATTATACATATTTGAGCAGGTATTTATAAACACTTTAACATTATGTAGAACAAAGTTTAGGGAGATAAAAGTTTTAGGTGAAAAATGTCAAATTACTGCTCGGTAACACGTGGATGTGAAACAGACATGTTTTAAAAAAAAAAAATAATTGTTGATCAAATTTTTATTTTGTTTTCCAAAGACCAATATTAATATAATATAATAATAATAAAAATATAATATTAATATAATATTAATAACAAATACAAAACATAACGACACATATAAAAATGAGAAATAAGAGAGACCACAGTAGTAAAAAAAACAGAAGCAAACACAAAGTAAAACCCCCTCAGCCCCTCAGAGCTACAAGTAAATTAGGTGTCTGGAATGAACATCAATTTTTCAAGTTTTACACAAACATTCAAAACATGCGGGTTCTCGACGGACATTGATATCAAATAGGACAAAACCTTCTATACATTATGTTCAACTATGCTGAAAATTAATGATGGAGTAAAATACTGAAAAGTCTCTGTTTTATTGACATGATAATGTTATAACGCGTGGATAGGTTGCCATAGTAACACGTGGACGAGTCTTTACCATTGTATGCTTCACCCAAAATGACTTGTGACGAACTGACTTTTTTTAAACGAGGCAGATATAGTCACAATGCATTATTTAATGTATTTAATACTAACAGTGTTATTGACAATGTGATGGTTTATACTGATGTAGGTAAATTACAAATAGACTCGTTTCTCAGTCACAGTTCACAGATAGTCTTTTTTATGTGACCAGTGTATGAATTGACAAACTTCATCATCCAGAATATTAATTAATCAATGTAATAGACAGTCTTTTACATGTCTTTTTGCAGCCTAACAGAAGGTTCAGAACTTCTATACTGTGTAAGTGCTGTTTTAAAAAGGATAACAGGACTATAAAATACAGATCTTTAGCTAAAAAAAAAAATTAACCCACTTAATAAATGATGTTCGAATATACTTTTCATGTTGATCGTACTCATATATGAGTAATGCAGAACTTCATCAGACACTAGTCTCATAGCGATGCTAATTCACTGCTATATTTTTGTACTTTTGTTAAAGCCGCCCCTAAAGTGTCCCAGAGCCAAACAGAAAGTGACCCCATCTCGAAACCAGTTCCAGTGAGAGGAGGACATCCAGTGCCAGAGTCTGGTAAGAGCCATGGACTCTACTGAAAACAGAAGACGTTTAATATAGAATGAAAACACATGCCGCTTTCATGTCCGTTCTACTAATGCCGTTCAGTACTGGAGTCACTGAGTCACATGACATTGAGAATACAGTGGAAAAAAGGCTGATTTTCCACAAAAATATTAATAGAAATTGGAGGAAATGTTAAAATTGGATGAATAATTTAGTCTGTTCAGTGTAGTCATACAGTTCAGCGTTATTTTCGGTCGTATGATATAGAAGGTACTGAAAAAAACTATTATCTTATTCAAAGATTTTTTTTTTTCAATTTTATATGTTGTGGTTCTAAAATCACTTATGTTATAATCAGTCATGTGTGAAACAGTCAGTGAGATTTAGATTCATGTATTTGTCATGAATATTAGCAATAAAACTGCTACGTACAAAATGCATAAGTACAAACATGCGCTGTACGAAGTGCTTGTAGCAAAGATTTACAACATTTCTATTATAACCATTAAAGATGTAGTGTTTTCAGTTCAGTTGGCAGAACTTTCTTTTTTATAGAGGCTGACTGTCCAAATGAGATTTTACACCTTGAATTACTGAGGCCTGTGTACTGACTTAACTACAGATAAAGACATAAAAATAAGTCTAATTTAGTAATATGTCTAATTTATGACAATTTCAAAGCTGAATATGTGATAGTGATGTGACTGCAGTGTTTCTTATTGTCTGATTATATCATGATCAGTCAATTAAACAATTACTAAGTAATTATTATGTTTCAATGCAGAAACCAACCTATCAGAGTATAGTATGGGATGTGAAATGTGCTGTGAAACAGTATGATGCGTGTTGATCGTGTAGCAGCAGCAGTATTGAAAGTATTAAAAAAAAAACAATTTGTGCCAGGCACAATAAGCCCCGCCCCTCACATGTAATGTTCCTTATTTTGGCATCGATCCAGCTGATGTCATCATGTTTATGCGTGTGCTGATGTCAACATATTAGTTCACTCTATATATTTGCCAAGTTAGAAGTAAATTAAAACAAAATTGATGTTTTTATAGACATTTGAAATTTTGCCCATTAAGGGAGGGGGAAAAAAATTAATAAAAAAAAAAAAAGGGAACTTTGACCTACTTTTCCCAAAATGTAACTACATCTATTCTGAGTCACTGGTGATCTATAAACCAAATTTGGCATGAATTCAACCAATAGTTTTGCTGCAAACAAATAAACCAAACCAAATGCAATACCCCATTGACTCATGTTCTGGGTAAGAACCAACTATCAGGGTTTTTTTTTTACATATTTACCCCCCCCCCCCCCTCCAATCACAGGTGCTATTCTTCCTCTGGCTCTGGGTCTCATCATCACCGCTCTGCTCCTGCTCATGATTGGCTGTCGTCTCAAACTCGTTCGCCACAAGCTGAAGAAAGCCCGCCCCCTCACCACAGAGGAATCGGATTACCTCATCAATGGTATGTACCTGTAGGAGCGTCCAAATCTGATCCGCCGCCATCAGAGCCTGAGCCGGGACTTTTGAAATTTGCACTCTTCATGTCTCGCAGCCCAGCGTCCCCTCACTTCAGCTTGGAAACCTCCTTTTTCTCTTTCACAAACATCTTCTCCCTTCTTTCCTCTGGTTAAACTGCTGCTGACTGATGCTGCCTTCAAAGCCAATGATACATATTTATGTTGTCTTAATTCAGTATGACACATTTACCAACTGTCTGTATTATTTCTCCTCATAGATACAGTACAGGAGGCTCTTTGTCCTTTCTGTCCTCGGATGTTGAATTGATTGTAAAACATTTGTAAGTTTTCAGACTATGCTGTATTTCTGCCAGAGAGTGGCACTAATGTCTCATATTTCTGCTGAAGAGTTCAGTCAAAACTAAACTATGGTTAGAAATGCAACAAATCCGATTGCCTGTTCTGGTGCACTTTTCCAAGATTCAACATAAAGGATTCTTAGGCTCCCAAAATGACAGTAAGCCATAGCAACTAGTATAGGTTAAAAACCCAACTATGCCAGGTTCTGTTGCTTTTTTTTTCTTTGTTTGGCAAATTCAAGTAGAGTATGTACTATATTTGCTGAGTGTAATCCCTCTAAGTGCTGTCTTTCATGTGAGATATTAAAGTTTATTATATATCAAAAGATCCTATTGTGATTTCATTCATATTGATCTAATTTTCATCTGTTGGAAGAAGTAAAAACAGAGACCACACTCCATCAAAGTACAAAAGTATTGACTCATTGAAGGAAAATTTCTGGTACTTTGTAGTTTTTTATATTACTTGAGATTTGGAAAAAGTATTTTATTCACCTAAGCAATCTTAATGAAGACAGACAACTTTTATCCCACAGTGGGAAATTCCATTTAAGTGTCCAATGTGGTTTCAGAAGATTATAGAACGGTGTGTGTGTGTGTATACATTATATATCAAAAGGTCTTTTTGTGCTTTCATTCATATTGATCTAATTTTCATCTGTTGGAAAAAGTAAAAACAGTGACCACACTCCATCAAAATACAAAATTATTGACTCGTTGAAGGAAAATTTGGTACTTTGTATGTTATTTGAGATTTGGAAAATGCATTTTATTCACCTAAGCAATCTTAATGAAGACAGACAACTTTTATCCCACAGTGGGAAATTAATTTAAGTCTCAGTGTGTGTGTGTGTGTGTGTGTGTGTACATATATATATATATAGTAATTAGTTATTTTTAGAATAAATGGAGTTTTTCATAAATCCATACCTGTAATGGTTAATTCAACTATACTATTGAAATGGATTATATTCAGTTTAATTCAACATTTCATAAAGAAAATGTATTTGAAATTATCATAAAATATGGATAAGAAATGGTCTCATACAAAGTATAGATAAAGTGCTCTAGTGTTTTTAAGTCAGCCTGTTCAGTCAATCTAAAATGATAATTTAGACTTTCAGAGAAATATTGTGACGTTTCTTTTTCTTTTTTTAACTCATGAGAAAAAAAAAATTCTGCCCAAGGATCAAGTTAATCTGTGTATCTGTACATACTAAATGTATATAGTGAGACCAGTTATCTTTGCTCTTTTCAGAATAATGCTTAAAGGGGATTTCAAGTCACCACCAAAGTCTGGTTTCTGGGAAATTTGTCATTTTACCTACTTTCTTAATAAACCTACCATGATCTAGGCTGAATTGGTAAACAGTTTACATGAAATTATCTCTGCAAGCGAACATGACAGTTTTCAATATTTTTTTTAAAAGGAGACATGATTCCATTTAAGAATATTAAATTTATCTGAAATTCCTGTTTTAATTGCTTGTAATCAGTGCAGGCTTCTTAAATTTATGGAATTTTAATCTAGTTTAAAGAAAGTCAACTAAGAAAATATGCACACCTGGTTCCCTCTGGTTACATTGGATTGAATATTTTTGCTGTTTTCTCACAGTGTATATTCAATATCCTGCACAAGAAGCAACAATTCAATAACCAAAAGCAGATAAAAACTTAATTATCTCTTTATTTTCATAAGCCATTCCATAAGACTGTGAAAGCCAGATGCCATTCATCACATACCACCCAAAATAAAATGTGCTTTTTAGAATTTATGCTTTTGAAGGAAACAGACATTCATTAGCTTTATATCATTGGAGTTTATTTTGGCAAAGCAGTGACTCATTTAGCATCAGTCACCGGTAGAGCCTGCACAAATTGTTAATGGAAAACCAGTGAGAGAAGCAACACATCACCAAGTGGAAAGCACTGCCCTGTACGTGCACGTGTCTGTGTTAATAGTGCTTCGCCTGAATGATCCAAGGTTTAACCCATGTGTAGAAAGACCTAAGGGTGCAGCACATCAAATAGGATGTGTGGTTTATTTGCCTTTGTGTGTGTGTGTGTGTGGATGTGTTCCTAATACTGCTGGCTGGGAAAAAAGCTTATATGTTAGCAGAGAAGTCTACAATTAGATGATCCACGCTCAAACATACTAACTAGGTGAATTATCTAAAAGGCTAAGGCTTCCCTCGTCATTGTCCGGCGTTCCTTCTACATTCAGCTCTAATGCTGCTGAAATGTAATACTGTAAAAACAGCTGCTGTTTGCAATTCAACTGATGAAACTGCAAAAAAACAAAATAAAATCCAGCAGTTAAAAAGAATACACAACCAAAAGATGCAGGCCAAAAATTAAAAACAAAAAGCCCTCTTCTGTGTTTCTGTGCTGAGCTTTAAGCAGTCTTTTTTTTTTTTTTTCCTCCGGCCCTTTTTACAGCCAGCCATCAGTGTGGTACTCCAGTCCGTCGTTAAACAAAAAGACCATGTTTTGTTATGCTTTGAACAAAATGCCGAGGGTTGTTTGACCCCATCCGAGTTTTCCCCAGGTTCCAAACGTAAAGGTGAATTATGGACTGTTATCCTCTTCAGAGTTCGTCCCTGAAAGAAACAGAATTAAGACGTTAAGAATAAAAGCGGAAAATGGAAAGGCATTCTTTTAAACTGTTGTGCAAAGTTTAAGGGTTAAAAAGAGTCCCATGCAAAATGTGTGTTAGAGTAAAAATCTAGACAGTGACTGGCACTTTTCTACATCTCACTGCGTAGACCATCAAACAATAACATCAACAGTCGCAGAGTTAGATTGAAGTGTCTCACAGGCGTCCAAATTGGCAAAGTCGCCATGCTCTTTCAGATCAAGCCAATGCCATCACATTGTTTTAGTGGTTTAGGTTTGAATACCAAACAAATTTCAGGTTTTTAGAAATCATGCACATTTTAATGAACCAATTTGGAACTAGATGCAAGTACAACCAAGGCAGACATTTATATACACCTCAGATAATGCATCCAAAGTTGCTCAATATTTTCAACTTTTCATTTCAGTACATATAAACCTAGAAAGGGGCAGGTGGGCAGGGACACCAGTATATGAACACAACTTCCTTCTGCAGCTCTCTCATCTCAGTCCTAATAAAAGTCTATAGTCACATTAAAAAATATTAGACCATCAAAAGTCATCAGAAACAATGGTTATGCGAAAGTGTGTGTCATGTGACTAAAAGAGGCAGAAAAGAAAATATGGGATGCCTAAAAGCACTGTTTTTGTCAGAACAATGCCATAGCTATTGATGGAAGACCTGAAGTGATTTTGGTTATTATAAAAAAAAACATAAAAAAATTGATAGATGTCAGCTCCAAAATTAAACTATTATGAGCTATTTTTGTTATCATGATATTTATCCAAACAAATGCACCTTTAGTTCTACCAGGCATTAAAATGAACAAGAAACTGAAGAAAAAAAGGGTGGTCTCATCATATTTTCCATGACTGTATATACTGTTTTGTATGAAAGTTTTCAAGCTTCTGCGATGAGACGGAATCGGACAAAATATTTACACTGCGATATGCTTAAACCTGCATCACAGGGTACATTTTCTTTAGCCTGAAAGGGAAGGAGGACATGCAGAAGTCTTATGTCCACTTGAATTACAATATATTAAAGGGGAATTATGGACTTTTTGCAGTGACACTAAAGTTTAATAAAAAAAAAAAAAAATGCATTTCATTGCAATAACGCCAATTGCGAAACATCAGGTAAAGACATGTTCATTTTCCCTGTGATGCAATAAGCTCAGACACAAGCCTACACCAATTAAAGCATGTGTTGAGGAAATATGACTGAATACACAAAAGTTGGATTCATAACAGCAGGCAGTGACGAGCAGAATATGTGTTTTGGTTATAACAGTCGACATTGGCCTTATTTGCACGCCAGAGTTTCTAGTTATTGCCGGGTTGTCTTTTGGGTTTTGAAAAGTGGGCCTCAAGTTACAAAAGGGGCTGAGAACCCAAGAGTTAGGATACATCATATGTCAAATGTAGTATGCCAGAGTGGCTACCCACCATGATTCTCTGGCAGCTCCTACCCACAATCCTCTGCCAAGCGTGAAAGGCTGTGGCCAAGTTCCTGATTTTAATTTTTCATGCCTGTCCAATGAGTCAGAGTCAAAGTTGAAGGTGCAAAGTTAAGCAGTGTGCCTAGTGTATGAAGCACTATGTACTGTGTAAGACTGTCTGCGGAACATAGAAGTAATAAAAGTTTAAAAAAAAAAAAAATCAAGAAATTTGTATCAGACACAATGTATGACGTGTGTAAACTTTGCACGCTCTGAAAATTGACAAAATAAATCAAAGTGACAATTAAAACCTCTACTCTTCTGAATTTCAAACAAAAGAGAGTCTATTTAACTGAACTAAGGGATGAGATAAATGTGTTCAAATGAAATGTTCTGAATTGTGGAAAACGGTTTGAATGCATTTAGCCAAGGTGGATAAAAACCCCAGACCTCAAGTGTAAATGAAAGGAACGTGCAGCTAGTTGGTATGGTATGGAAGAAGCAAAAAAATGTCAACAAGCAGCAAAATGCAGCCCCTTGTGCTCCATTGCCTGCTCCAAGCCACACCATTTCACCTTTGCCACTGTGAGAAGGAGAGAGGGGGAGAAGAGGAAGAAGGAAGTCACTTCCACCTGGACCACTGCTTCTCTTTGTCTGTTAAAGGCACATAAATCACCCCCATCAAGGGCTTCATTTTGGTGCTGCCGTCCTCCATCTTGTCATACTGCTCCAGCATTTGGTTCCCTCCTGCTGGGCCGACAGGCAGGATCAGCCGACCGCCGGGCTTCAACTGGTCCAGAAGCTATGAGGTAGACAAAAATGTTGAAACTGGAACCCAAAAAGACTCACCGCCACATTCATCTGCTGCTATTTCAGGCTACTGTGCTGACCAAAAGTCTAAATTCTATTAAACGAGTAGGGGTGTTTCTGGTGATTCTATCATTTGAAATTGGGACAATGTGATCTCCATCAACACGTTACAGACTCACAGCTTGAGGGACAGTGGGTGCTGCTGCGCCAACATGGATGGCATCAAACGGTGCCTCGTCTGTGCAGCCCATCCTGCCGTCTCCCACTGAAAACACACAGGACATACCTTCAACAGGCCGACAGATGTGTATACGTTCATGTGCTGTATCAGCTGTATCTGACCACACAGGTCAGTCATGGCTTATCAATCACATCTTTTTATTTACTCCACAAATGATGATAATGATAAAGATGAACAAGTGGTGTCAGGAAAAACAAACCCTGCCACTCACACATATTATAGCATCACTCCAGCTGATGTCATCATGTCTATACGTGTGATGATGTCAGCATATCAGTCACTTTTATATATGTACAAATTTTGAAGTAAATTAAAACTAAATTCATTTAACTTTGACCATGTTTTCCCAAAATGTAAACACATATATTCTAAGTCACTGGCAATCTATGAAGCCAATATAGTATGACTTAAACCAATAGTTTTGCTGCTAGAACCAAAAACAATAACACTTCTCTCTTCAAGTGACGAGGAAATAATCCTGACATACACATCAGAATTTGTGAGATCTTCTGTAATATCATGATTTTCATCCACCTTTCATGATTTAAAAAGCTTTGTTCAGTGTAACATCACTCAAAAACACACACAGCTCTTCTTACGATCCAGGTTTTTATCCATAAATATACACTTTATTATGACAAAAATCAGCACTATGAAGTGTAGCTTTAGATTATTCTGTTGGATTCTGACATTGTACTGTTTTTATTATTCCTTCAATACTAAATTATATTCAGATATAACACTTAATTTTGTTAAAAAAAAAAAAAAAAGTTTGTCTAGAGTACTATGCCAATCTAGGGGAATTAAAGCGCACGGATAAACCCATTACATTTTAGAGTAGATCTATAAAAACAGCTGGATTCTTCACTTTGGACCTTTCTGATTTCATGGGACTCTTTAAAAATAAAAAAGACAAATATTCAAAAACACATAGGAATCAATGCAGCAGACTCCCATGTGAAATGTTATGTTATGTTAGATATGTTATGACAAAAATCAGACAATTCCTGGTCTTTTTTTTTTGTACATCTCACAGAGTAAAAGATCAAGTAACAGCACTAAGTTTAATTTCTAAACTGACAAACACGCACTGACATTCACAGAAAGCTACTTGCATGTCAACATTGTGACGCAAAATAAATAAAGTAAACCTAAAGTAAGCAGCTGTACTTATCCATGCCCCACAAACCTGTCAATCTGTCAAAACACTGTAACTGTCAAAATGTAAAATGACGCCAAAAAAAAAAAAAAAAATCTGTCAACATACTGCTCTTTTTACAGTTGGATGAGTACTACGACACTCCTGGTGAAAGCAGGTACTCATTTATTAATGTATGTGTGTGTGTGTGTGTGTGTGTGTGTTGTTCTGTCCTCTTCTCACCGTTTTTGAAAAAAGGCATATTCAGCTGTAATTTGCTTCCAACAAAATGTCCTTAAAAGTTTTGACCAGAGATCACAGGGACAGTTTAACTTTGTTTTAAAATGCGTCAGTAGTGAACAGCACTAAATATAAGTGTACACAACCCCACAACTAAGACCAAGGAGAAGGGTGAGGCAGTTGTTCCGGTGACTGTGCAAAAGTCCAAACAGAAAGCTCAGGGGTAGTATTTAGTGTGACTTCCCTTTGCACTGAACATGTCTTTAATTCTAGATTCATTGCAATAATTTTCTCATGTTTTATACCAGGTTTCATTCATTACATGTCAGATGTTTCTGTTTCTGCTCCGTCTTATAATTAAATGTGTCGACAAATCCTGCCTCACATGGAGGTTTCATCTGTGTCTGGAGGACAGATCCAAACATACAGCCACGGAAACAAATTATTAGACCATCAAAAGTCATCAAAAACAATGGTTATGCAATCAAGTCCTAACTCCTGTGTGTATCATGTGACTAAAA
>JAPSES010000098.1:1202625-1219261 GCA_029822895.1 Maxillicosta whitleyi | reverse complement strand
ATATATGTTTCTAGAATAAATATGCATATAAAAATTATAGAATATACAACAAATATAGAAAATAAAACAATAATGTGGGAGAGACTCACAGCTGGACATTTAACCCACCACAGCCCTAGGTGGGAGTAATGCAACACTGTGAGCGCAAACTGCATATGAACAGAAGAAGACACAGCTGTGTAAAAGCAGGAAATACATAATAATTCCTCTGGAGTGAAGTTGGACACAGACGGACACCCAGACAGATAAACAGACGACCACATTCCGCTTTAGACTTAAGTGATAGCCTCGTAGAACACTGCTGATCCACCTTCTGAACATTCCACACTCTAAATGTAAGTTTGCAATAACACTAGTCAAAGTGAAAGTAAAGCTGAGTGAAGGGAGGAGTCCCGACTGACTGTACTTTGTGTTTTCAGACGAAATGGCCTCTAACTCAGATGAAGATCTGTGCTGTGTGGTCTGCCAGGACATCTATAAAAACCCAGTTCTCCTGTCATGTAGCCATAGCTTCTGTAAGGCCTGTCTGGAGAACTGGTGGTCGCTGAAACCTGTAAAGGAATGTCCTGTTTGTAAGAAAGCGTCTTTACAGAGTGATCCACCGTGTAACCTGGCCTTAAAGAACCTTTGCGAAGCCTTTTTAGAGAAGAAAGATAAGAAAGCCTCAGAGCCTCTTTGCAGTCTCCACTCTGAAACACTCAAACTCTTCTGCCTGGATCATCAGCAGCCGGTGTGTGTTGTCTGTCGAGACTCAAAAATACACAACAACCACAAATTCAGACCCATCGATGAAGCTGCACAGGATCACAAAGAGGTGCTGCAGAAATCCTTGAAGCCCTTGCAGAAGAAACTGAAGCTCTTTAAAGAAACTGAAGTAAGCTTTTTTCAAACTGCAGAATACATCAAGGTGCAGGCTGTAGACACAGAGAAGCAGATTAAAAAGCAGTTCAAGGCATTTCACCTGTTTCTACAAAAGGAGGAGGAGGCCAGGATCAGAGCTCTGAGGGAAGAAGAGAGGCAGAAGAGTCAGTGGATGACAGAGACGATTAGGGATCTGCGTGAAAAGATAGCAACTCTGTCAAAAACAATCCAAACCGTAGAGGAGCAGCTGAAAGCTGAAGATGTCTCATTCCTGCTGAAATACCAGACGACAGCAGAAAGAGTGAACCAGCAACCCCTACTGCAGGCACAGCTGGACTCAGGAGCTCTGATAGACCAGGCCAAACATGTGGGCAACCTGGGATTCAACATATGGAGCAAAATGAAGGGGATGGTTTTCTTCACCCCTGTGATTCTGGATCCAAACTCTGCTGGTTCAGAACTGATCCTTTCTGCAGATTTGATTGAACTAAAGCGTGGAAAGAAACAGGATCGCCCTGATCATCCAGAGAGGCTTACCAACTACTGTGTTCTGGGCTCTCAGGGCTTTAACTCAGGGACTCACAGCTGGGAGGTCAATGTAAGAGACAACGCAAACTGGACTCTGGGTGTAGCGAGAAAGTCTGTTCAGAAGGACTGTCTGTCTCAGATATGGAGGGTGTGTTTCTGTGATGGTACGTACTCAGCCGAGACAAAAACAGGCGAATTCACGCTTCTCTCAGTCCAGAAACGGTTCCAGAGGGTCAAAGTGAATCTGGACTTTGATAGAGGAAAGCTGACATTCTATGATTCCGATAGGAAAATACACTTATGCACATTCACACATACTTTCAGTGGAGACACACTGTTCCCCTATATTTACACTGAGGAATGGCCCTCAATGAAGATATTACCACTGGTGGTCAGTGTGACAGTAAAACCCAGCTAGTGATGAGAACTGTAGTTGTTTTTTACTTGGATTATTTGACAGGAATATACACTACCCAACGTAACACAGATCTGACCAGTTAGAATTTCATGAAATAGCAGTAATCCAAGAATAATTAGAAAAGCACTCGGAGAGCGCAAACCTCCGCCAAACAGCACAGTTCCCCCATATATTGGGACTGACACCCTGCAATATTACTCCCACATTCCTTCATATTCTGTTCAATTTTACAGAGAAAACATGAGTTCAAATGGATTAAAGTCATATTTGTGTCTGAATTTTGTTCAGTTTTAACTAATTTAATTGAATTATGTCAAATATATAAATTAATATTTTCAGGTCACACATTTAAAACCACTATATGAGAAAACATGAGTTCCACTGCCATCTGATGGATATTTGTTAGTACTACAACAAAGTCAATAATAATAATAATTAAAAAAAAAAAAATCCTGGATCCACACAGTGATCTGGATCACCTCCAAAATTTAATCATCTGTTCCTTGTCTCAGAGTGAACATTTCCTTAAAATGTCATTAAAATCTGTTCATAACTTTTTGAGTTATCTTGTAAACTAACAAACAAACCCTGGAAAAAACATAACCTCCTTGGCAGAGGTAATTAGTAAAAGTACTAATTCACACATAAAGAATGAAGAAACATATTTTTACATGGATCTGGAAAAAAATGACTAAACAGAATTGAATTATTTCAAAATATTTTAGTAATAATTGTTATTTTTTTTGCTGATGGAAATTGTTACTAACTACTAACTAACTAACTACTGGAAAACAATGCTTTCATTAAACACTTGCTTTAGCTTTTCTTTCTTAAATTCTTCTTTACGAGAACATGGATAGCATGAATGTGAAAACGGATTAGGAGTGGCTGCTCTCTCCTGTCTTTCAAAGTTACAGAGTTTTGTATTTCTATATAATTGATGTACATGTTATAGCATGCATATTATTATTAGTTTTATAGAAGGAAAGAAGAAAAATAAAATGCTTTTAATTTCATGTTTAAAGGTCTTTGGGGCAAATGTGTGATGTGTGAGATTGTTCATCATAAACAAAACTGAAAATTTCATATCTTTTCATTTCATGTGTGGATTTTGAAATAAGAAATAAATCGCTTATTAGATAATTCTGTTTTAATTTCTTTATGTGTTTGAAAATATAGTTAAAAATTTTATGACATATGTTTATATTCACCCTACCTTTGCTCATAGAATGGAAATAACCATGCTGCAACTAACATGTAACCTACCATCTGACAGACAGTGTGTTTATCATAATGCTACAAACTCCAATGATAGATCATATAATACCGAGAGAATGTTATCAAATTCTATATCTGTAACTCATTTGACTGATATAACAGGACTTTAAAAAATATATATTAGTCATGAAATTGGAGTCATTTTGTTTGCATACACATATCCCTATTACACATCAACATTCACCTTTGACCGGGTTCAATGATTACATAATGATTCCCAGTTACACTTTAATCATCTATAATAAATTACATTGTCACACATATTTCATGAGGAGAGGTAAAAATATTTTATTTCAATTTTATGAGCCACAGTGTACTTCTTAATAGTTCTATACTGGATGTTGTAATTCCCACTCCCGACCACTTGGTGGCAGTCAAGGCCCAATCCAGCAACTCCATTCATCAAAGAAGGAGAGTTACTACAAAGTATCAGGCGCCTTCTTCAGTTTTGACAGGAATGCTAAGCTAATATCAGCGTTTTGTTATTTAACGCCACATAAATTCATTTCTGTTGTCATGGATAATATTAATGCTAAGTACGTGTCCCAGAAAATCAGTAAAACAAGATGGCGGCCGGTATCACACTCGTCTCTGCAGCAGCCAGAAATCTTCAGCACGGGGTCGTGGGACAACGAGGTTAGCATCAAGTTAACGTTCATTGAAACTGGATGAAGTACGATCTGAAGGTCCTATAAAAAAGTTGACTTTTGTAACCGGGATACGTAGAGGGTTTACGAGTGTAAAGGTACAACATAAAAGCTCTTATTAGTCGTTGTCTGTATATTTTAATGTATCTGGAGCTAAAACAGTTGAACTGCAAGTGTGTATTGTTATCAAAGTTCTGACAACATGACAATGATTTGCATTTGTTCATAAACACATATTTAGTCCCGTCTGTCCAGTTAGTTTGGTTCTTTAACCTTATCATCAAGTAATTATTTCAGCTTTGGATATTATATGACTCTTCAAATTCATCAAATAATTGATGTGCATTGTTGCAAATATAAACACCTGAAAGTTACAATACAGGTATGTTTTCAATACAAATGTATTTACCAGCTTGGAAATTTTATGATTAAGTCAGTCAAAAACCGACTTGCCTTAAAGATGTTGGTGTCCCTGGTGCTTTTGCACATTGCTGAAAATAAAGCTGGATCATGTCCAAAAACCAACCTACCAATACTTAGATACCTACCTGTCTTACTTCTATCCTTAATGTTTACGTTTTTCATTGACTGTTTTCTGGCTGTATGATCAAAGGTTATGGAGCCATAATTTCTGCCTGTCATTAATAATAATAATGCTAAATAGGATGTATATAGCACTTTTCTAGATGACTTTTCCATAAATATTACATTTAAAGAACTGTTAAGAACTAGTTCCTTCAATGACTATGAGATATATGAAATACATTTTGTTATTTTATTTAACCTTTATATAACCCGATAAAACCCAATGATATCAGGATCTCTTTCACAAGGGTGACCTGACCAAGAGGTCTGCAGTATATGTCATAAGAACAGTTACAGAAGTGACACTATAGATTAAGAACATGCAATTTTAGAGGTGCAATAGTGTTTTCAGCAAGAAATTAAAAAATGTAAAAACACTGTCACCGTCCAATGGTCTTACGCTGTCTGTCCCTCAGGAGAGAATAGTTATCAATATGGCTTCATTAAATGACACATCCAGCTACTTATTACTGTATAGCTACTGATCCCTTCCTATACATGTAATTGGTCTGCACAGGACAACAAGATTTCCTTTTGGTCCATCGGTAGTAATGGAGGGTCCAGCATGGATGATGGATTTGAAGGAGACCCACAACTTTTATGTGAACATAGACATGACGGAGATGTTCTGGATCTTCAAGTAAGTGTCATGTTCACAAACCTCAGTATTTTCTTGACTGTACACATCTCTGACTGTTGTTTTAAGAAATACAGAAGAAATGTATATTTGCCATATCAAACTGAATATATAAAAAACAAAACAGTCATGGTAAACTTACATTTTATTGCATTAGATGTCCAGAAAAACTTTGACAGTGCTTCTTACATTTTTTTCCCTAACAGTTCCTGGACCAAGAGAGAGTTGTCACAGCCTCATCAACAGGAGCTGTCACTGTCTTCCGCCACCATCAAAACACTCAGGTACATGCAGGGAGAGTTTTTATATATGTACATACAGTGTGCAAATAATTTAGTTTATTTTTTACAAAGGTGATAAAGCAATTTACATCACAGAACTTTATCAGGTTAGTGTAATCACTTGACAGTTTGTTGACTTGTTGTTTCACTTGACAGAATACCGTATTTTCCAGACTATAAGATGCACCTGAATATTAGCTGCATCTGTCAATAAGCTGCAGCTGACGTCAAATCGCATTTGACTATAAGACTCAGGTGTCCATGTTGTGACAGGAGATATTTACACAGAAAGATGGTAAAGAGAAAGATTATTTAAATATTTATTTACATACCTTCACTGTTTTTTCCCCCAAACAGTGCCTGTAATGGCAGTAAAACGGCTGGTTAAAAAAATTTAAAAATCATTGATCTCTATCTACATCTTCCTCCTGCCACTGAAACCATTGAACTCCTCTTCAATGTATATACATATGCATTTCATGTATTTTCCATGATGAGGGTGTGTGAATGAGTAAAGCTTAAAATTAGCATCTTCCTCTGCATCACCTCTTCCACCTGTCTGTCTCGCACCCACTGGAGGGTGGTAGCCTGTAAAAATCTATACTCGAGCCACATTGTTGTATAAGCCACAGAAACCCACACAAAGTGAGAAAAAAGTAGCGGCTTATAGTCTGGAAAGTGCAGTAAATGTTTTTGTTGTTATTCAATTTAAGTGTATTTTTAGAAAATGAAAGCAAGTGAACTGGAAATATAACATAGTTGTGGTTTGGCAGATAAATTGTTTTGTGCCTTCTCTATTGATTGCAGACTATATCAATCGCTCAGCACTGGCCAAGAGCACATCGTTACTCCTGTGATAATGCTCCATGTACTGGTGTTGTGTGCAGCAGTCCTGAGATCGTTACAGTCGGTGAAGACGGCAGAATCATCGTCTTTAGAGCTGACCAGGAAGGAGTGATTCGAGTCATAGGTGTGAATAAATTAAGCTAGTACCCGTAGCCTGCACAATGAGTTTACTGCTGTGTGGATTGTTTCTCCAAAAAATGTATTACATTACTGTAGGATGCTACTCTTATTG
Organism: Maxillicosta whitleyi; assembly: GCA_029822895.1. Classification (NCBI taxonomy): domain Eukaryota; kingdom Metazoa; phylum Chordata; class Actinopteri; order Perciformes; family Neosebastidae; genus Maxillicosta; species Maxillicosta whitleyi. The sequence continues at coordinate 1,212,948 of JAPSES010000098.1, read as the reverse complement.
CTTATTGTATATGCTTTGTTCCTGAAAAGTTAAATCAAGCTTTCTGATCCTTTACTAGATCTGAAATAGTTTGCACAATGTTGCAGTTGTATTTATTAGTTTGTAACTGTATTATGATTTACTGGATTTTGTAATTGTAATGCTTTACTGTAAAAAACAATGTGTCACTTTGTAGCAAACTAAACAAACGCTGGATATTACACATAAATATATGTATGTTTGTCAAATGATTATAGAGTTTAAAGTTTCTAATTCTGTTTTGTGGGACTGATGACCAATTCTAGAGAATGCAGACAGCAGCACGATTCATGCTGTTACTTACCTGAGGACAACAGAGATTTTAACTGTGAACTCCATTGGTCAGCTCAAACTGTGGGACTTGAGACAACAGAGTAACTCACCATCCCAGATCCTCTCCCTGTAAGATATTCGTCAAAATCTACAACACATAAGTTCTGTTTTTTTTAATTTTTATTTCTGGGCCTTTTTAACGAGTTGTTTTCTGTTCAGGTCAGGTGATCGAGTTCCTCTACACTGTGTAGACAGACATCCGAATCAGCAGCACATTGTGGCCACAGGAGGCCAGGACGGCATGCTCTTTGTCTGGGATGTGAGACAAGGCAACAGCCCCTTCTCACTCATGGAGGCTCATTCTGCTGAAAGTAAGACTTGATTCTGACACAAGAATCAGAGTGCTTGTGCAGGTTTTGAAAGTCATAAAAGGATAGAAAAAAGTTTCTCTCGCAGTCGAATTTTAGAGTATGCTCAAAGGCACGTAATCTTGTAACATAAGAAATACATGAGGAAAGCAAATTAAAAAAAACCCCAAAAACTTGATGTGATTTTGATAACTAATTGTTACAGGAAAAATTCAAGAGAGAAAAAAAAGAAATTTATTTATGTAATCATGCATTTTTGTGATTTCCACATTTTGAAAATGTTTCTGTCAGTAAAACAGTTCACTGTGAATTATACATGCATACATTTATTAAACTGCACTTTTCTACTACACACAACAGATACAATCTCAACCAAAAAAAAATTGCCACACAAGTAAAAAAGTACATATAGTCAATGTGTAGGGGAAAAAATATCAGTTTTGAAAAAGTCTGAATTTTTTATTTGGATTAAAGAGCAAGCACCCTGAACAATTTCATTGAGTAGTTTAATACTAAAAAATGATTATGGGATGTACATACATAGCTCCTGATGCAAGATGTTTCTGTTTTCTTTTCTACACAGTGTGGGAAGTGCATTTCCATCCAACCAATCCAGATCATCTGTTCACCTGCTCTGAGGACGGTTCACTGCTGCACTGGGAGACGTCCACACAATCAGACATGCCTTCATTCATGCAAGGCAAGTGAAACTTTTAAGAGTCTAATCCTGTACCAGCCTTCCAAATTTATGAAGCTGCTCAGATAAAGAATTCAGAATTATATAATGTAGGACAATTAAATGTTATACAGATGTCTTTAATTTGTCTGTTGGAGGATCAACTTAATGCTATGCAGTGACAAATGTAATGTGTATATTTCAGACATAAGACATTTGAGTCTTACCATCGATCTTCTCTTTTTATTATTATTTTTGACAGATGCTATTTCTTTTTTGTGTGCTATGACAATACACATAAATGAATTGGAATTGGAGTCAGAATTTAAATGCATTCAAGTAAAGATAATACAGGTGTTGATTCTGTTTTTAATGAAGTGAAAGTGAATAAGTGAATTTTCAAATGTAGCACAATAATATTGACTAATTAATCAGTTAATTGTTTGTTCCTGCTTCAAACTATTAATATTAAATCAGCCTTTAAAAACTCCCCATCAGTTGACCTCTAGTTATACAGAATGATCCCATACATTTCCCAAATCAAAAATACTACCCCCCCCCCCCTTAACTATAGTCATAAATGTCAGCGTCCATGCACAAATCCCAAAAAAGGAGAACATTAGAAAATTCTGACACTAGAATTCTGGGATTACTTGTCATTCAGTAACCTTAAAATGATGTAAACGGACTAGGAGAACTGATGTCATGAAGGAACACCTGTGTTGATAATTTCAGATCTGATAATGTCTGATTTCATTCCTTAGTCATAAAACCAGCTGTTATTTTTACTTTATCAGAATAACCATTACAGCAACTGTAGTGTTGATGTATAATCGCAATCCATGTGTCACAATTTTTCTCATCTTATAACATTTAGACAAGTTACAACCAAATTATAGCAAGGTTTCCAGTAGTTTTCCTGATGTTTCTAAAGGCATAGGCTGTGGTGTGATGGCTTTTGTTGTTGCTATTTGACTAAAAACCATCATAAAATCTGCTCATTGATGACGTAAGCTCCACCCCACATTTTCCTAACTGCACATACACCTGTGACAGCTACAGTGTGTCCCATGAATTAACAAGACTGCAGCAGCCTGATTTGTCCACATTTTTTTTTTCATTTTTCCAGGTGGCAGAAACAACAGCATGATATCTCGTAGTGCAATGGCACCGGCTGGAGGAAACCAGTCCCTCATCAACGCCTGGCTCAATGGAGACACCAGTAAAGGCCGCTTGGAGACCACTCACATGCTGCCCAGTCAAACGCTGTCTGTTAACAGCCTGGATGTACTGGGACAGTGTCTTGTCTGTGGGACTGATGGAGAGGCTATTTTTGTAAATAGGCATGTACCAGTGTAGAAATCCAGCAGCTGTATAAGACAGGTTTTGGATAAATGTCTGTGATTTCTCAGTTTCAGCCAAAACGTCTACAGGATCTAACTTTTCTGTGTTCAGAAATATTCATCTGAGGTCAGTTTGTTGCTTTGTATACCATACAATATAACACACAGGTTATTATTTTTTTTTTTTCTGTCACTTGTGTTTGCAATGAGAGATCATCCTGGAACACTGTTTTGATCATTCCTATCCATATATTTAAAGTCAAAAATATGTTTTTGTTTGACTGTCAAAAATGTTGAAATGAATAAATAAAAAACCTGAAGTCTTGTGGATCTGAGATGCTATAAATAGAAATGTCTTGTTGATCATACTTGGGTTTTTATTGCAAAGTTTTAGTAGGTTATTGTAACCGTCTTTTCTGTTTAATAATGATGAGCAAATATGTTACCTACATTTGCATATTTGAGTCAACCTGTGATGAACCACATCCCATCAGCATTAGAGCTGCTGGTTGAGGGACATTGCTACAATTGGATATGATCTGACATTTATTTTTGGTTTGGAAAAGTTGCTAGGAATAACCAGTTATCAAAATCGTTTGAATCATTTTATCATTAACAACCATTGAATCAAGTCACTGTGCTTCAGGTGTTTGGATTGATGCATGTTTACAGGAATTTTAGAATTTATTATGAAGACTGTTTACCACTTTTTTTTGTACAATTCACCATAGATTCAACAAAAACTGAAAAGATAAATGCAATAATCCATCGGTTGTCATTTTCACCTTGTTGTACATGTTTTTATGTTTTGCCATGCTGACTCTTATTTTTGTAATGGTATTTTGTTGTGGTGTACATTTATTTCTCTCATTGATAGTAATAGCTATGAGCATTAAAAATGAAATGGGTAGAGCTACAGGTGACTGGATGAAACAAACTGCATCCGGGAAACTGCGTAAAGTTTCCACATATAAACGTAATCTACTACAATATTACTTCCTGTATAACTATTAAAGCTAAAATCTAAAACCTGCCGCCTTAAAAGTCACACAATCAATACTTTGACGGCTTAAACAATGTGTTATTATACATTTTCATTTTAGCTTTTTAGTAATCAAAATTTCTTAGATTTTCAGGTTATTGTTTCTGCGGGGTTTTTATTATGATAGGCTCCCTAACCGGAAGTGAATTTTGATAGCTTTGCTCTGTTGTACTTGTCATTCAGACATCCCAGGAATTCAACACGACTAGGAACTAACCAGCTCGGGACAACAAGGACATTTTAAGTTGTATCCGCGTCCGTGTTCCCGAGAGAATCCAAGGAAGTTTAATTTTTCGTCAAAATAGGAAAATTGTCGAGGTAGGTGTTCTTTTCAGACTTGGGAGGCTGTCGGATAGCGGTTGACTGACTGTTGTTCGGAGCTAACCTGTTGTTGAATTAGCCTAGCAGCAAATGGAGGCCGCGGAGGAGGTACTGCTGCGCCGTCTGATTGTGTGCAAAGTCGAATTAAGACACCTCCAGCTTGTAGCTTGTCTGTCTCGGCGTGTTTGAAATGTCCAAGGGAGTGCGCCAGGCAACGTTAGCTTTTAATGTCACCAAACTCGACGCAGGAAATTTGCGTTAAAGCGCCGCTCTGTTAGCGTCAGCTGCTAACGACGCTAGCAAGTGGACGGGGTCTTGTTTGGCGACGGGGTCATTTTCATTATGAGGCAGGTGTTTTTAAGTTGATAGATTTTGTGAATAATTATCAGTACAACAGTAATGTTTATGAAGAAAATTAAAATTAAGGTAACAACCTCATAACGTGATCTTATTAATATTCTGTTTCATAAATTTGAGTTGTTATGGATAGTTTTCTAACACTTCATCTTCCTTCGTTATTCTGTTTGTACAGCCATCATATCCGTTACTAGGTCTTTAGACTACTTGGAGACAGAGCAAAACATATATATATATATCATTCATGTTAAATGTTGACTTTTCAGTACCTTGTCACACTCGCACAATAGTAATTCCCAAAGATGTTCATTCACATCCTTTTGCACTACATTTTATGGTTGGAGAATCCTTCTTAATTATCTTGTTTACCACTTTGCTCACCTCTTATTAACCTGATAGTATTTGTTAATTAGTATCCTCTAAATCTCTTTTGCTCAACCAGTTAGGTAAGATTGCAGAGCCTGTCTCTGAGTGCTTCATCACATACTTTTCTTTTTTGGCAGCACTATGCAAATGTGAAGTCCTCTCAACACCTGCTCCCCTTTGCTGAGAACCTCTCCATAAAGTTACATCCTCTTCCTCCCACTCATTGTGATCATACATGCTCTTACATGAGGAGAGGAGAGAAACCTGAAGGATACAGACAGATGAGGCCCAAAACGTTTCCCGCCAGCAACTACAGTGGTAACAGTCAACAAATGTTGCAGGAAATACGCAACAGCCTGCGCAACCTGTCAAAACCCTCTGACCCACCTAAAGTTGACATTGGAGCTTCTGGAAAAATGCTGCCTGAAGACCCAAGACAACAGGGACGCTGTAGCAACCCCAAAAACCAGTACCATAAGGCACTGCAGGAGATCCGCAAGTCCCTGCAGCCCTTTGCAAACGAGCCCAGTACTTCAGGTTCAGCGGCAGACAAACACATGTCACTAGAGCCTCAATGTGCTGGTTTTGATGAGGTGAGATGAGTTTGTTTTGTTCCCAGAGCCATGTTGTTGTAAATGAATGTCATTCTGTACATAACTCTGTAATAGATCACTTGGTACACTTTGTTTAACAGAGAATTCTTTGGAAAATTACAAGTATGCAAAGTGGAATGACAAGCTTGTGCAGTTGAAAGTAGTTAGTAGTTTCTGAGTTGGCACCCGCTACTTGTTTTGAGCAAATTCACACAGGCTGGGTATGAAGGGGATCATTTTGCAGTATGGATATTGTAGCAGATTTTTTTTTTACCCAGTTATTTATATATATATTTTTTATTGCCTATAAACCAATTAAAGAGTTAATCTTTTCTCTTACAAAAATTGTTCACTTCACATTTGCAATTATCAACTTAATGATAAATGTTTATTTTTCTGTTTTGAAGTCAAGCAACATTCGTAATGTTGTGGGTTTGGACTATATGAGTAAGGTGAACTACCCAGATTCAATAAGAGAACAGATGGCTGTTACCAACCCCAGCAGCTCAGGCCTGAAAGCCTCAGGTATGTAAACTGTCCACTGGGAGTTACTTGTGTGTTGTCTTTTTATCTTTTGTCTAAGAATATTCTTTCAACCTTTTATATTGTCTACAGGATTTAGGACATTTGGTTTAAATATGACAATAAGTGTTGACAAAGAGTATGAGTCACTGCATCACTTCAAAGGATAATGTGTGGAAATTAGGTTTTTAGGTTTATGTGAGATTATGAACACTGTCTTAATCAGGTTAATTACTACAGGGATCCTGTGATGTGTGTGTATATATATATATATATATATATATATATATATATATATATATATGATGCAACAACAGTAAAATAGGTCTAAAGAGAAAGAAATGTTGAAAAAGAGTTTCATAAGTAACAGGACAAAGTTTATATAAAAAACGAAAAACTCATAAATGGTGGAAAAATGAAAACTACATAAACTACAATTCTGCAGAAACGTCATCAGCAAACAACAGGAGATAAGAGATGAGAATGATGTTAAAAATTCAAAAGAGCAAAAAAACACAATGAAATGGAAATAATATGATTAACATCCAACAAGTGGAGGATCCCACTGAAGGGAGTAAATGATGCAATAAGACACATTTGAGCTAAAATGTGAAATTCTACTAATGTAAAAGATATAAGAAAACACAAAAGATGCACCAAAACAAAATAATGAAAAAGACAAATATTGTATCAATGATACAACAAGACGGAAAAAAAAACTAATGTAAATAATGAAATGCATTTTACATTAAATATAATTATCACAATAAAAAATATATATCCCACTGAATGTGTGTGTGTGTGCGCATGTGTGCATGCATTTGTTTGTGTGTGTGTGTGTGTATGTGTGCGTGTGTGCATGCATTTGTTTGTGTGTATGTGTGCGTGTGTGCATGCATTTGTTTGTGTGTGTGTGTGTGTGCATGCATTTGTTTGTGTGTGTGTGTGTGTGTGTGTGTGTGCATGCATTTGTTTGTGTGTGTGTGTGTGTGTGCGTGCATGTGTGCAGTGTTTTCTTATTTTCCTCTCTTGTGTGTTTTGTTTTTCTTTTATTTTTTAACTTTACTCATTGACATTATTTACTAATGCATGTTTACAGATCCTGTCTCTGATAGAACTGTACCCGTACGATGTAAAAGTGAAACTGGGGGTTGGACTAAACAAGTTTAACACTCTTCCACATGTAGTAATAGTGAATTATTGTATATATTTATGTACATTTGTGTCCATGTAATGATGTGTATATAATATGTAGATGTTATTTTATCTCTGTCTTATTGTGAAATTAAAACAACCCCGTACATAGAGTGCACAAGACAACCAATCAAACAAGTCACAGTCCCAGATATCATGTTATATAAAAATGATGTGAACAGAGAACTTTTGATTGACATCCTTCTCATTCTGGGTAAATACCACTTACATAAACACAACTGAAAAAACAGCTGCCAAACTTGTTTTTTAGCTTGTTTTATCATTATGAATATTGTATTAGTTTAATGCTTTCAGTTTTTTGTAAATGGTGATCTATGAAGTGATTTGCCATTTCCTGTTGTCTCTGAGAACCTTTATGTTTTGCAATAATAATAATAATAATAATAATAATAATGATAAAAATGACAATAATAATAATGATGATAATGATAAGAATGACAAAAATAATGATAGTGATAATAATGATAATGATAATAATAATGATAGTGATGATGATAATAGTAATAATGATGATGATGGTATAATAATGATAATAATGACAATAATAATAATAATAATAATAATAATAGTAATGATAATAATAATGACGATGATGATGATAATAATAATAATGGTAATGGTGATAATAATGATGATGATGATGATGATGATGACAAAAATAATCATAATGATGATGATGATACTTTTTAAAAGTCCAACAGCATTATGCGTGCGTTCTTCCTTGGTTTCAGATTGGCGGGACGTGGAGCTGATGCGAGACATCGAGGCCGCCACAGGACAAGACCTAGGCTCTAACAGGGGGGGCAGGAAAGGGAAGGGGAAAGGCAAGAAGAAGAAGTTCCCCAACCTCAGTGATCTGAAGCAGAACGCCAACACGTCACGATCCAGGCTGGAGAAGAAAGTCTTCAACAAGTAGGTCACGTCCTGTCACATGACCACCTGTGATGGTGGTACAACTGTATATTCTCCTTATGTTTGAATTATTCATCAAACACAGGTATAAATCATGACCATTATAAATATTTGTAGTGGTGATAGTGTTACATTTCATCTGATATTTGTTTTTAATTAGTGGTTCTGTATATACAGACGTCTATAGTTATCACATGGTTCATGTAAGCCTCAATAGTTCCAAACAAACGCACTGTCCTGTTCTTCTATGGCAGTGTGTTATTGCAGGTGAATACCCAAATAAACCACACACGTCTATTTCTAACTGTGATTGCATTAGTTTATGTAGTTGTGTCAGTTTTGTGCTGAAAGAAAAAAGAAAACACTTGATATGTTCTGATCATGAGTTCACTGCTTCTTCACAGACTTCCGTCCAGCTTCAGAACTACAGCGAGTAGGTTTATGAAACGAGTGCAGGACAAATAAAACTACTGACAGACGTCACATGAAACCATTATGAATAAATTAAATTAATTAATTAGTTAATCAACTAGAAATGGAATCAAATCAATTTCAAACTGGACCCGTGTCTGTACCACAGTAAATGACACTAATGATCACATGACCTCAGCTGACAAACTGAAGCCAACAGAACCAGGTCCAACAGAACCAATAAACCCAGTTAGAACCATATTTGGACCAACGGTACCTTAGAACCTCCATCAATATAGTTCTAGTGGTTCAATGTGAACAGCTGGACCAGTCAAACTAACTAACTAACTGTAAACCCAACTTGGATCAGATCTAAATGGATCCAAACTCTAACTCAGATCAAACTAAACTGAATTTTCATCCTAAATGTCACTGATCCATTAAATCCACTGGATCAGTTCAAACATGTCCATATCTGATCACCTTAGATGTAGAGTTGGTAGATCAGCACAAATACTAATGAACGGGTTCTGATGTTGTCCGACTGTTTGGAACTATTGGCCCTGCCTCCAGAACCAGGAAGTAGGTCCATATTTCATCCACCACAATCAGAGTCTGTTGAAGTGTCGTAACCGTAGACATGTATATAGATAGATGCTGCACGGGTGGGCGGGGCCTTAGCAATGGAGTGTGCAAACGCGTCCTCCATGTTTGGAATGGTAAACAAGTGTAAACACACCTCTGCTTTTGTGGAAAGTGTAGAGTTCAGTTATTAGACTGAAAAACTCGGGCTCCCATCGTGAACGTGTGCCTCCAGTGTGTGTTTTCTAACCCACGTGTCCGTCGTTGCAGGAGCTCCATGCGTCGAATGGCTCAGGTGTTGGATAAAGCCGACAGGAGGAAACACGACAAGTTCTCCAACCAGTTCAACTACGCCCTGAACTGACCTCTGATGTGTCTGCCTTCAGCCGCTTTATGTTAAACATGTCAATATTTCATACAATAAACCATCTACAAGTGTATTTTATATGGTTTCTCACAATATTTTGATAAACACTGATTAGAATTGATAAAGGTTTTATGTTTTAGGCCAATATCACTTGTTTAATAATGCCATGGTATTCATAAACTGATGATGAACTGTTCTTTATATTTATGGAGTGTTTTATTTAAGATGCTTTTCTGAAAAGAGTGAATGAAGTAAACTGTATTTGTTTAGTGTTTCTGGTATTGAACCTGTATGTTTGTGTTCTGTCTGTCCTCATATCCCTGCCTTTGTGTCGTCCTCTGTTCTTATGAGGTCCGTCCAGGGTTCATCCAACAGACACAATAATTATTACTGCTTGGTTCTGATGCATCTTTTACTTTGTATTCATCATTTTACTGCTCAGACAGAAAACACCAAAGGGACACTGTAACTGTTTTGTGATCTGTCTGTCTGTGCGTTTGTCCGTCCGAGGACATAATCACATTATCTGAAGAATGCATCAACACATTTCTACTGTGGAAGAATATTGAAAATATGTTAATTTTGTTATGTTTTGTTTTGATAATTTAATAATAACATAAACTTCTAAACTTTCTTGTTTCCTCAACTTTCACTTATAAATAAAATAAAACCAACCTTTAGACCTGAGTGTAATCATGATCTGAGGCAGGGGTTGGCGCTGTCACTGGGTCCATTTGGGTTCTTTTTTGTGTGAACTTCACATGTTCTCTTCGTGTCTGTGTGGGTTCTTCCTCCCACCGTCCAAACACATGCACCTACCTTGGTTAATTGGTCTGAATCACTGGTTCCTTTTCTAGTGGACGTATACACAAAACTGTCCCATGTGTCCTAAACTGTCTGTTCTATTGGACATGTGTCCTAAACTGTCTTTTCCATTGGACATGTGTCCTAAACTGT
>JAPSES010000098.1:1167100-1201188 GCA_029822895.1 Maxillicosta whitleyi | reverse complement strand
GGGGGGGGTTGGGGTTAAATTAAGTTAAGTTTAAGTTATTCTGTCAGTGAAAGTCCTTAAAAAGTTATTCCACACAAACACATGAGTGAGTATGAAGACGCAGGCAAAGGGAAGAGGAGACAAAGTGACACTGAGTTTAGATGAAAACATGATGAAAATCCTATAGGAATAATCCAGTCCGTTTATTTATGCCCCCTTTCAAATGATAAAGACAACTGTGATCAGATTAGAACAACACAGACTAAAAGGAACTGGTAGGTAATTTATGGAGCATCTGCACTGTAGTTAGTACCACTGGTTAGTTTAACAGACTGTGGCATCAGCAGGAGCCAGCTGGTGGTTATTTTTCTCCTTTTATTTTTTTTTTAATTTAACAGTCTAACTTAGCCTAAGCCTTTCCAGTGTTAAAGAAAGTGAAAAACAATCACAGCCTCCTCCCGTTTTCATGGATCTGCTCCAAAATTTAATGGGTTTGTCCTTGGCCCATATCCTACCCTTCCATCAACTTTAATAAAAATCAGCACAATTGTTTTTTGCATAATCCTGCCGACAGACAGACGGACAGCAATTGGAGGTGATTGCATAAACTCTTTGTCAGAGGTAAAAAAAAAAAAAAAAAAGAAAGAAAGAAAGAAAGAAAGAAAGAAAGAAAGAAAGAAAGAAAGAAAGAAAGAAAGAGTCTGCAGGGGTTTCCTGGGTTTCAGGGGGCTACAGTTACAGTCAGGGTCATGAGGTTCCTTTTCACATTTTCACATAATACTTGACAGGAACACAGGTTGGATATTATGCTTCAGTTTTAATGAATAAAATAGATGTACAAAAATCATAAAACATAAAAAACTGTCAAGAAGAGTTAGAAAATAGACTATGTGTGTAATATAAACAGGATAATAAAGTTTACAAAACACAACCAATTAGAGATAAGATGTAAAATGTCTAAAACATCCGTGTCAGTACAATCTGAATCTATTTACATTTATAAACTGGAATCTGGATCTGGAATTCCTAACCTACTGTTTTAGAGAAGGAAATGGAAGCAAGGCAACCCCTTGTAACTAATGATTGAACCAAAGATATATATAAAAAAAAAAAATACTTCTGGTTTAGCCTCATCCTCTCTTCCTCTCCTGTGAAAATAAATGAATTATGTGCAAATATGAACTATATAAATGCCAGTGTAGTTGTTAATGGACTTATATGATTTAAAAGTGACCATTTCCCAATTATTTCAAGTGCAAGTGTTGTGTGTAACCAAAAAGGAAAAGACACAACATCATACTATATGTTAAAATTATTAAATTCTTTGTTTGTTTTCGCTTAAACGTACTTTCATTTGGTTGCATGATTAACCCACAAAGACACAGCGCTACTTAGGTGGCAGTTCCCAAATACATTTTTACTTTCTGAAGTGATTTATTACCAGTTATTGGAATATTATCTTCTTTATTTTACAGTTTTCAGTGAAACTCGGGTATTTTCTTTCATTTAATGTACTGATCATATCGATGTTCATGAAAACTCAGATTAAAGAAGAGGATTATTATGTCAGGAACAGAGAAAACTTAAGAAAAAGTAACTTTTTTTTAGCAAACATATTGATAACTGAACGTAAAAACAAGTTTTTCTATTAACTGTCATTTATCACTGCATGGGTTTTACTGGTGAATCAATGTTGTAGAAGATGACAGTGTTTCCATGGTAACTAGCTTTTGAATGTCTAAATGGGTCATAACTGATGACAATGAAAAGATGACAAACTGTATTTTATACCAATTATTTACATGTATTAATAGGATTAGTGGATCAACAGGTATTAAACAGTTTACCTCAGTAGATGGTTTTGGTGAGTGGCTGTTTGGGTGCTTATGGGTTAATAATTACTCATCAATAAATAAATGTCTGTAGGTTTGTCTTTAATAAAGCGGTATGTTTTCTGAAAACCCCCTTCGATTTCCTTTTGTACTCTGTAGTTCTGTTTCGTCAGGGACTCGTTCCTGGGGAAACACAAATGAACTGTCATAGGTCAAGGTAAACATCAACTGGTACAGTCATGTGTTTAGAAAACAGGATGCTGGAAAATGTCTCTGTAAACTCTAAATTATGTCATTTTACATGATCACACAGACATAACACCCGACAGTAATCTAAAATTATACATAGCTACTAAATAATTATTCTTTTATTGTGTAGAAAAAAACAAAAAAGCTCACTAGTGTACATGTTACCTGACAGAAATCAGCTTCAAAATTACAGCTTGGTCAAAAGACTTCTGAAAATGATCAAGACCTAAAACTGATTATCGATTATTTGGACAAATATGTCTATAGATTGCTTAATTAGATGATATGTATTCTAAATTTAGGTTGGAAAACAATAAAAAAGTCACCATTCACATCTTTTAGTGTAAGTGATACATTCAAATGGATTGTTTTGTCTGAACAATAAAATATTAATATAATTTTTATCATCATTTTGGGACAAAAAACAGAATATTCTTGCATCAGAGAAATTAAAAGAAGTTTCAAATTTTAATATTTTATTTCCGTTTTAATTATAAAATAGTGTATATGAAAGTGGCTTGTGAGCATGTGTAAGTAAAGCCAAACAAAACCTCACATTTAATAAACATATATACAACATATAGCATAGTAACAGTATGAGAAGAACTGTGGTTAAAATGTTTTTAAAAGCATTCAGTGAGGGATGTATGTGCCTATCTACTGATACAAAAAAAAAAAAAAACACACAAAAAAAAAACAAGTGTACATCAAACAGTAACTGAAATAATACAGAAAGCACTCTAGACATAGAAGTCATGCAATAAATATGCAGGCTTTTTATAAATATGAATAAAAATAGTTCACTAAATGAATAAAGAGGACAATGCATTTTAATATTTGATTATATTACAGACTTATGCATATCAGTTTGTAATAATGTTTTTTCTTTAATATTGTCTGCATATTCTCACCCATATGTTAATGAGGAGGCTTGGTTTGATGTGTTTTCAATTGTTCATCTTATTTCATTTTTATTTTGTATAACAGCAACTTTTGTTCTCTAAATGTATCGCAAAGGTGACAGATTAAACTGTTTTATGAATATGTAACACTCCTTGAAGAAAGCAGCGTTTTAACATCAGAGACATAAGGTGAGACATCCTGTGCTTTAGCCCTTAGACTTCAGAACTGCAGAATGACATCAGAGTCCTCCTGTTTAATTGCCCGACAGTAAGATGTGAAGACAGTTATCCTCTTAAATGTGACGAACTATGTAAGTGTCACTGCCAGTACAAAATGTGAAAATGTGAGCAGGAGTCATTGGCTGTTTGTGTGAGAGACAAACCCTGAGGCCCCGTGCAGCGAAATGCAGGAATGCACTCTGCTGTTGGAAAACGGCTGCGTTAAGACATGATTTATTATCTTAACAAAGTCTGTGGAGGAGTTGGAGTTGGCCCTTTTAACATTTATCCTGCATTTTAACGCCAGGATGCCATTGCTTTTAATGGTCAGTAAAAACCACTAAACCTGCTCATTTCCATAATAAATCTAAGTCAACTTCGCGCTATAAAATGATGCTTTTGAAGTGGCACCAAAAAAACGCTCCTGTAACCTCTGTAGACCTCTGCTGACATCTATGCACAGGTTGGTTTGTGTTATAGTAGTAAATAGTTGCATTGTTTCCCTCTTTTTCAATACACATTTATTCCTTTTTCTTTTTTTTCTTTCTCCTTGTGTCAAGTCAAGTCTGTACTTGGCAGCAGAGAGCAGGGCATACTCAACATTCCTAAGGAGTGTCTGAGAGTCAAACTACTCTTGACAAGCGGAAGAAGGAAAAAGAAGCACACATGCACAAACACACACACACACACACACACACACACACACACAGGAAACTTATTAAACTAATAATTGAACCAAATTGTGCAGGGCTTTATTGATACTTTTTCTGCATTCACATATGCAAAGTAATTTAAGAGTTTAAATCACTTTTTCATGCTTTTTATGAGTTAATATTCAATACTGGAATAATTTGGGCCATATAAGGAAAGGAATGATTTTTCATTTTTATTTTACCATTGCTTCTCTACTGTAACCGGACCCCCTTTAACCAGCCCCACTCTCTTTTTCCTTTCACCCTGGCTGCTGTTAAAATCCTGCTCAGGGAATTTTGGTTTTCAGTGCATGGAATTGCAATTTCTTAAACTAAACTTTAACTATTGCTTCTTATTAACAAACTCAAGGTCTGGACCAGTGGTCCCCAACCTTTTTTGGCTCATGACCCCATTGTAATATCACAAATTTCTGGTGACCCCAGACATTCAAAACAGAGACATTTTTTGCTAAAATGTATTTGTTATTAATCATGTAATAGTTAAAGCCAAGATAAGCTAAACTATGTTGCTATCAAATGACAGTTTTAGATGACATTTAGTCTATATAATGTATATTATTACAGACAGAAGCAGAAAAGCCAGGTTCAGATTACTGCACAAAGTGAGAATTATGGATTTGTACAGTCAGTCCAACTTGTATTTACAAGGCTGACAATTAATACTGAACAAACAATAACTCACACAACACATAACTATAATATGATGTTAAATCATTTTTCTAATTAAAACAGAGGATGAGTGTTCTCTGAAAGAGTTGATGTTGACTTTACCAAATCCATGGAAAAATGGTTTTAGTCGAAAACACATAACAGGATGAAAAAAATGACACAAGGGATATAAAAGACTCAAGAAGACAAAAACAATGTTTAAAAAAGGACAGTTTAAGACGCAGCTTCAAAAGACAGTCTTTCTTTGTGTATGTTACATTTTGAGTTGTTTCGCATTTTTAATGAGGCATTAACTAACAGTTCATGTCACCATTATAAGTGATTGCAGACAATTTATTGCTTTTTGTAACTAAAGTTCTGACATTCAATCAATGTACAGTTAATTTCATACAGACTGACTGTGGAGGAGTCTGATAAGTCTAGATATGACAGCAATTTGTAGTGTAGCTTTGTAGATTTGAGAGATTAAAGTTGCTTCTGTGGGGTCTTGAAATGGAAATGTTTTGAAGACAGGTGTCTGACGGACATATAAATTGTCAGTCCCATAAAAAAAATTGATTAATATGGCCAGTGAATATGACAAAAAAAATTGCCAGCCAAAAGCTATGTGTTGGATGTAGGATGAATATTATAGTTGGATGAATATTTAGCAGATTGTTTTTAAAAAGTAATTTTAAAATGAATGGTATATTGTTCTAATTTCAGTCTCTAAATATTAAAAATGCCATGATGATAGAACAAGAAAGGAACAGCCGATGAGTTATGTATGAGGGTTATTATGTACAACAAAAGAAATGAGGGGAAATGTTAACTTTCTGTTGGTGTTTTTGTTTTGTTTTGTTTTGTTTTGTTTTGTTTTGTTTTGTTTTGTTTTGTTTTGTTTTGTTTTGTTTTGTTTTGTTTGGGGGGGACTTCCTGTCCTGTTGATTGTCAAACTCTGAACAAAACACTCTTCATAAACTATTTTACTATATTATAGACTATAGTTTGTTTCATTCCTTTACTATTTTGGTACAATACTCTCCAGTTGGTGATTTAGGAAAGTCCTTGTATCTTTAAAAAACAATGCATTAATGCAGAAATTTAGAAGGATGAGGTCTTTAGGTTTATTACAAAAATTAAATTCAACACATTTGGAGACATGTAACATGTTGGGGTTGAATCTGAAAAGTAACTATACCTGTCAAACAACTGCAGTGGAGTAAAAAGTTGCGTATGTCTCTGAGATGTGGTCAGTATAAGTGTAAAATAGAGGCCAATGGAAATATTCGAGTAAAGTCCCAGAACCTTACATTTGCACAGTGCTAGGTTGCATTCCATCACTTCAGCTTCACCAACACTGCACACAGAGCCACGTCTAAAGGATCTACAGCCGGTCGTGTTCGTGCAGATACTTTGTGATTGTATACAGTTCTTAAAAGACTTTAGAGGATAAACGTCCTTGCAGTTCACAGAACAGTGCATGTGGGAAACGCCCGTAACAAGCACAGAAGTACTTATATATGACATCACTTTGCCTGACTCACAGCTGGGATAGTCACCGCATCAAATGCCAGCTTGACATTAACACTGAAACACACCCCGGCTATTGGAGATCCGCATGAAACCGGCCGCCATACTGGATCATCAGCTACATTTCATATTGTAAGTAAAGGGAGATTTGAGCCCACATGTCCGAGTAACTTACGCAGTAACATTTGCCCTTTCTGTCAGCCTAAGACACGCCCTTTTACCTCTAGATGCTTGTGCAGATAGCCAATCATATTAAGCATCTTAGTGACATGACAGCACATATGCCCAATGAAAAGAGTAACTTTTGACAGAAGGGGTGGGGAAAGGGGCGTGGTCTAGAGTCTAGGGTGTCGCCGTGGAGGCTCCCATTCGAAGGCGACGGCGGTCGTCTATATTTCAGTCCTTATCTCTCCAGAATTAACGAAATAACTTCGAGTTGGCAGTGAATTTGACAGACTTTCACGTTAAGATTTTTTTTAAATTCTTCTCGGTCGAGCTTGTGGCGGGGCTCTGGAATGACGGGGTGTGCCGAGAATTTGAATTAGCTCGCCGTTAGTTTGAAGAAAGAGTGAGTCGGGGTGAAGAGAGGAGCCATTTTGTCCCGACTGTGTGGGAGAAAAGAAAGAGTGGAAAAGAGGAATCACACCGGAGGAGAGCCTATTTTTGCTTTGTGTTCTTATGCTGTAGGGGGGAAACAGTCGGGCTCAGGAGATATAACTTGTCGGACACATCTTCGGGCACGTTATTTGGGTGGTATTTAGCCAACTAGCTTGCCAAGCTAATCAACAAATCCCAGATTGTTAACTGTTAACAGTCTACAGAAGCTGGTTCAGTTGGCTAAGGAGCTGGCTTTAGACTTCACTTAGGCGTGCTAGGTTATCTTCTTTTTTTGTATTTGTCTGCGTGGGTAAACACAAGCCTTTTCAATGGCGAAGAAGACGTACGACTTGCTGTTCAAGCTGCTTCTGATCGGAGACTCGGGCGTGGGGAAGACCTGTGTGCTGTTCCGCTTCTCTGACGACGCCTTCAACACAACCTTCATTTCCACCATAGGTAAGAACCCCACAAACACGGGTCTTTGTGACTCCCTTGAGGTGTGTTTGCTTAGGTTTGACAGCTGAGACTTCCAGACTTTACAGGATACCCTATTTGGGCCCGGGGAGCCAGCATTGGGCCCTCATAAGGTTAGCTTCAAAGCTACTCGTGCGCTTTTATGAGCCCGTAGAGAAACGGCAATCTTATCTCAAATATACAATTGTGACTCAAACAACATAACATGTTTGTTGTTTTTAGTTAAACAAGCTGTAACGGCAAGTATAACCGGTTTAGGCGCCAGATGTTTGCTGTCATGTTAGTTGACCCAGTGGCTGGTGAGCTAACTAGGCTAACACCATGTAGCAGACAGTACAGGGCCAAGACCTCAAAAACGTCCCCCTTGATTGTTGACAGATTGTAATACTGCAAATATACAAAACTACAAAAACTACATCAAGGCACCCCTTTGGTATAAGTCAGTATTATTTATAATGATCACAGTCATACCATTATCACAGTATAAATATAATCTTCAAAGTGTCAAAATAAATCAATGCCACTAGTTTAAACTCCAACTCTTCAAGTGGAACTCCGGTAGAAGTACACAGGTATCACCTAAGTTAACTTAATGATGAAGGCATTCATCTAAAACGGTTTAATCCGAAGGAAAGTATTTTGCCAGTGTTAAAACACAAGTTATTATGAGAATAGTAGAAAAGACTGATGATGACTAAAAGAAGTCTATAAATGAATACTTGAGTTTTTAAAGTATATCCTTCAACTTAATGTTAGGGTGGTATTTTTTAAAGTCAACTAAACTTGTAATTTATACCCATATTGGCTACCTGAATGGAAAACTGTGGCTCCTTAAAAAACTGTCAAAAAAAGAATCTCAGCTTAATGTAGATCTGCTTCATGTCCACTAACATCTGTTAATGTTTGAGTTTCTGCTAATTTATTAAATGTCATGTTCCTAACTGTTCTCTTACATATATTATCAGGCTGCCATAACTGAGACATTACCATGTAAACAGGTTTTTACATCTTAAATCTGTTTTATGTAAATAAATGATACTTGGGAGTGACTCAGAATTGCAGTTTTTCTGGTTAAATATAAAGTAGACTCAATAAATGTTTATGTCAAATGCAAGTATATTGAATACTGTCAAGTAACCGAGCAAGTTATTTCTCAGGCCTCCTCAAAAGAGAACCATAAACAGTTCATCAGCAGCTTTTTCCTCTATCCTCCACGCATGCGTCTGACAACACACTCACATGAGTCAAGTGTCAAACTATGTCAAATCCCTGCACAGCCCTGATGAAGTCTCCATTACTCCTGTTGCTTAAGATCACTGCTGAGTAATACTGTAACATTAGATGTGTTTTGCAGCACCGCATAAAGCTGAAAGTTTTCAAAGCGCTGGCTCTATATTCTTGATCTCTTGATTAAGCTTTAATTTCAAACCCACTGTTTTGTAACTTAAGTGTTGACAGCTCTGTCTGAATGTGTACTTAAGATCACACGACCATAAATGGCAGCTGTGTTCCCAGTAGCATCCAGACTCGATTAGATCTGCTGAGGTCCAACACAGCTCTGCTTATTGTTTATCGGACATATCTTACATTCAGTCTTAAGTATATATTCTGGTGCTTCTGTCTAACTGACACTGGGTTTCTTATAACATGGGGGTGCTGGAGGTTTAGAAGCACCATTATTATAAAATCTGTATTCAAAGAGCACTTTTCTAGATTTAAAAAGTGATTGACACAAGGAATAAAACAACAACATTTAAATAAAAGAATTACAGTATAAATACATCACCAATGAACATTTGAATGGTGTTATGGTGATCATGTACTTTATTTCAGTAGAAGTCAGATCTCTGGATGTTCAGTGTTAAAGAGGAAAGATGTGTGATGAGGAGCAGCGGTCCAGACTGGTATGGTCCTCAAACCAATAATGACCTTTGCTCCTTGTGGGGATGCTTTTCTTTCCAAGTTTAGTTTTGGATTGGTAAAATGTATGAAGACATCTAATTAAAATGATGATGGGTCTGGCTGGAATAGGAAAAAAAACAGTTCTTAAAACTAAGATTCAAACTGGAGATTATCATTTACTGGCCCATGAATGTCTATAGTGCCACAACTCTGATAATAGTATTTTGTCACATTTACCTCAATCAAAACATTTCTTCTGTTTGTGAGATTTTACACATGATTAGACAGATGTTTGATAACATTTGCAGCTCTGTTAAAAGTCCTCAAAGTGCTCAAAAGCTTTTTCACACAGTTCTGTAATTTTTAAGCTTGAAGTATTTGATGACTGCTGAGATGTTACCTTCTAAGCACAGCAAGTACAAATGTAGGGCAAACATTTAAAGCCTCAAACAAGCGTCACACTAGAGAAAAGATGGCAACAACTGAACTGAAACTGTCCACAACAGTCATTTACAGATTAGGAAGTGGTCCCATGTCGTGTTTTCCACCTTTCGTGGGGATAACCCGGGTAGCAAGAAACTTTGACATAAGATCACAAACTAATATAATTTTCATCTCAAAAAGTTTTCCTAGGGGTTTGGAGAGCTGTCCCGGAAAGGGTAGAAAATAGGTTGATACCACGGCGTCTTTGTCATCTGTATTCAAAACAAAGCATTACACACTTTTTACAGCTTAGAAATCATAAAATATAATCTGTTGGCAGATCATATAATGCAGATGTATACTTGATGGGGAGCTCTGATATTTGATATGGATATGCAAATATGTGAATTAACTGATCTGAAATGTCGTCATCCAACTGTCAACATAAAACAGAAAAAGTAAATTAATGCTTGGGAAAACCTGTGTCATATGTACACACTGTTTTGTAGTAAGGTTTTTTTTTTTCCAATAAACTTTTTAATGGGTACCATTGATAATTAAAGATCTCATCTGTTGATGAGCATGAGATCATTAGTGTTTTGCCATAGGTTAATCGGTGAATGTGAAAGAAATGTCAAAAATTTTGTTTAAACGTTCTTTAAGAATTTCAGACAGAATATTACAAAATCAGACTGATTAATTATTCTAACAAACTATAAGGATACCAATGGCACTTATGGATCATTTTACAACGGCCCTAAATTCTGCCAAAATCAATACTTAATTTAAGTTCCACTGGAGCAGAAAATGTTTCTCCACACTCGGGGCCAGATAGATAAATCAAATGGGTTTATTTCATTTCTGTACAATGTATTTGTTTGACAAGAAATGTCCTCTATTTTTATTAACTTGTAATGCATGTGAATCGCAATGTAACATAGAAACAGCAAGTTTTAGAAGAAAGAGTTGAAAACATTTTTAAAAAGTTCATCATAGCTCTTTTCTAAAATATTTATATGTATGATATATGTAAGGGGTTATTGTTTTTTTTCCTCTGACTGACAGAAAAACTGTAGCTTATCATTGCCAAATCTCTTCTAATTAATCTGTATTGTATTGTGTAAGGTTCGCATTAACTAACTAACAGAATTTGCAGATGTCCAATTTTTACGCAGTGCACAGATCAAAATGTGAGTCTGAGGGAGGACAAATGATGTCCAGACTTGTAATTTAAAAACTTTTATGACATTCTTAAATAACTGACATTGAAAATCTTTGCTCGTAATGGGACTATAAATAAAAATATACCATTGAAGACAGTTGGCTTGTTTCTGTCCAGAAAAGGTTGTATGTTAAATTGGATGTATTTAAAAAGTTAGAGATGCACCAAGTTGTGTAAGAAATGGCAGAAGCAGGACATTTGAAACAGGACTGCTAGTCCTTCTTCTGACACAGTACTCATACCTTTGGAGACAGAGATGCACAGCTGTTTCTCAAAATACCCCCATTGGAAACCCCCCTCCCACCCTTCATCAGTCACTTATCCTCATTTCCAGTCCTCTCTCATGCCCTTCCCCCTTGTACGTTAGAGGTTATGCATATTAAGAGTGCTGAATATGCATAATGTTGCGATCAGAAATCTCTTTCCACAACACATGAATTTTACATGGAAACTGGCGATGGCTACAGTGGAATTCATACTTGTGGAAGGAACAATTCCCGTCAGATTAAAAAGAAAGCCGGCCATAAACTATATTACTGTCATTTTAAGATTCAGGATTGAGCCGTTATGGAAAGCGTCATTCTCTTCTGGTGAAGCGTCCTTTTTTTTCCAGTGGTTGTGTAAACCTCTGATTGCACAATGCACATATTTTTTTGACAACCTGCCAGAGCACCTCACCAGGAAAAACAGATTCACTAGGTGTTTTTCCTCCTCACTAGAAAGACACAAATATTATGTCATCCCTGCTGTGATTATTTCAACTATCCTGAAGATTAAGCACATTAATCTTATTTCACTGCACAATCCTAAATATTTATTCAGTTGTTGGTGCATTGTTGGTTTTTGCTTTAAACAAAAGTGGAGACTTTCATATCTGTAATGTATCTACAAAGCGTCAATCTTCTCCACTTTGTTTTCTCTTTTTGTTTCAACCCAACTCAATATTTCTTCTTTCTTTCCCTCCCTCTCTCTGGGGTGCGCATAATATTTAGTGACTCACACTTTGGCACCCGGATCCTTCATTATTCTGTGGCCCTGCTCCACCTAGAGCACAGCTGTTTCTTGGACTAACACAACTTATGACCAAAGCTAAAATGACAGATTTCCATTTACACAAATAGAAAAAGAACTTTTTTGGGCCAAAAGAGAAAACGATAATGATGTATTACCCCTTTTAATCAGCTTCCTTCAGGGCTTCATCAATGTGATAAAAATGATAATCCTGATTAGTTAAACAGTGCAAGCATGATTCTCTATGATTTTTTTTTTTTTTGGCCATTATTTACAACTTGAACACCACATTTAAACTGTTTAGTGCTTTAGAGAGATTGATAAACAGATTTTTCATAGAACAAATTATAAAATACACAAAAAAAGTAAATGTTGAAGGTCATATTCATATATTTAACAGTGCATCCTGCCATTGAAAAAAATTGAAAAAAAAAAGTCCCACCACAATAGAAAGTTTAATTTTATGCCCAGAGCTGCAGCTTCTGCTTATTGAGGCCAATGTTTGTCATTTTGATCACCTGATTTTTTTTTTGATTTTTTTTTTTTTAAAGTAGTTGCTGACTGATTTTTTTTTTTTTTCTCAATCAAAAAGCTGTGTTTAAGCCCAGTGCTTACAGTTTAGGGTTAATGCAGACTACATATGCAGTCTGATTTCTGGCCTAACCTGATTTCATACAGTAACCTGGTTCTTATTTGTGCCTATTGTGAGCAAGTTTCTGATCCAAAGCTGTGTGCTGATAGGCTCATGTTCTGGTCATGACACCGCAGAATCAGGAAGAGATAATGGTATTGTTTCTCAGATGGAAACACCCTGTCATTCACTTTCCATTTCACTCTCCTAGAGTCCACTGTGTCTGACCCTCCACTGGTTTTACTGTGTTGACGTCAGTACCAGCCTCTGTTTGTGCATTACTTTCAAGTCTTTTGTTGTAGGTGCACGTGCTGGTACTGTATATACTGTAAATGTTGCATACAATGACATGTTTGGTTTTTTTTTGTCTTGCAGGCATAGACTTCAAGATCAAAACTGTTGAATTACAAGGAAAAAAGATCAAACTACAGATTTGGTGAGTAGTATTCTGTGTCTAACTGTATATTGGAAAAATGTCTGTCTACATATTCCTCATCGTCAGTTGGAACATCTGGTTGACAGAGCTCCCTCAAGTCCTAGAAATGTGTTAGGGCAGGAAATGGTCACCAGCCCATCAGGAGCTTTTCAGCATAGTTGGTGTTGCAGCACACAACTGTTGAATTTCCGCATCTGGAAATGACTTTTACTCCTCATAAAATACTGAAAAAACATTTCATCATATGAATATAATCTCTATACAGTTTCTGTAACAGCTTTCACCTAAAAGCACTTATAGTTTAAAGCTTTGTTGAAATGTGTCTCAAATTGTTGTGTCAGTTGACAAAACTGTAACTGATACACTGGGATCATCTGCCTCTCAGGAGAGGGGTAGGTCTGTTCATTCAAGACTAATTATTATTGAGTGTTATCGAGATATCTAGATACTTGTATTTTCACGCCCACTGTTGTTGTGAAAACCAAAACATAATGGCACAAAGAAACCACATCTTGGAACGTCACACTGTGGATTGATGTAAAGCATGGATGATAGGTCAAAAATTAAAGTTACATTGGAGGTGTTTTTGTGCTTCTGAAGTTGTTTTTACACCAAAAATCAGCTTTATTTGCAAAGTATGTGTACACATTCAAGGAATTTGTTTTATTCCATTGCTCTCAATGCACTTAAGGAGGTCACAGCAGATAGAGCAGTCTGCACACTGTAAGCTCTAAATACTGCTGTATCTTTGTGACGTTGCAAATTTTGTTTTCCACATGTTTGCTTCAACCTGGAGGGGCACCTATTGATGCTTTGGTTTTCTGTCTTCTAGATGTACAGAAAGAATAGACATAATGGAAAAATATAGGAAAAAATAGGTGCTTAAACATATATACAGTAATGTTGAAAACTACACATGCAAGTAAAGCATTATGCAAGTCGCAAACAATACAAGTTGTGCAAAGGAAATTTTTTCTGTCATAGTCTGCACTCCCAAGTTGACATTGAACATTTAAAACCCATGTTTTTTTGGTTTGGTACAAATATGCCTGTATTCAGTTACATGAATTAAGTACTGTATTGTAGACCACAGCCATATTTTGACTTTAAACACATATGAAACCTGTTCCATTTTAGAATTGTGTCACTGTCAGTTATGTTTGATCTTTGATTCTACTAGATTTGACCTTATACCATCCATTAGATCTTTTCTGATGCGTCTGTTTCAGTATACATTAATTTTCCTCCTCTTCCTGTCCAAGTACATCACATATTGATTAAATCTACCTCCTGCTGCCCCAGCATTCAGTAGTATTCACAGATAACAGACAGTTATTTCTCTTAAAGATCATAGTCAAATGACCATTGTAAGTGTTTGATTTGCTTATACTAGCTTTGTGCTCCTGGGCTGCATCTCTATTTCTGATAGATGGGTGTTGGCATGTTTTTCCAGATAGGAAAATGTCACAGTTGAGGTGCATGTTAGTGCAGACGTGTAAGGGACACAGTTAGCCTGCAGTGGATTTAAATGTGTGTCTACCAGGGATAACCTTAGCTGGCTTCTTATGTTTTCAAAATGTTGGTTCTGATTACTTCTTTGGGCCTTTAAAAAAGGTGACATTAATGAGGATTTTAAAACAATTATAAGACCATTATCAACCTCTGTTGGAGACTAAAGGAAGTGCACAATGACAGCATCTCTGGTCTGTTTTGTGACCTGTAAATCTGAAAATTAACTCCATTTTATAGTCGTCATCATCAAAGAAATTAGCAGAAATATAAAAAATGCTGGGCTAATGTATATGGCATATTATTTTAATAATAATAGAATAATATTTCTGAGTCTGTGTGTTGCAGTCCAATGTATGTGGTTGAAATTAGGCTTACTGTGTTGAAGTGAGACGTGAGCATTCTATGAAATAGTCTCTTTGTCACTGGTATTGATCAGCTCTGTCACACCCAGCACATATTTTATGGCCGTTGTGAGCTGTAAGAAAATCTGTGTACTATTTGCTATTTGGGTTAAGAGCTGAATTAATATATTTATGTGTGTGTGTGTAGGGACACAGCGGGCCAGGAACGGTTCCACACCATCACCACCTCCTACTACAGAGGAGCCATGGGCATCATGCTGGTATACGACATCACCAACGCTAAGAGCTTTGAAAACATCAGCAAATGGCTGCGCAACATTGATGAGGTAAGACACAAGTTTATCTGATCTATTCGATCCCTGCCACGTTGTTGCGTTTTTGTGGCTCTTGGAAAGTTGACATTTGGCTATCTGTTGTTTATTGTGTGTAATGACAAAATCCTCATGTGGAGTACCAGTCCAAATCTTAATTTGCTTATTTGGCACGTTCAGAGTGTATCCAGATACACTTAGGAAAGTCAGACCACAAAAAAGCTTTTTGCTGGGAATGCACTTGTATAAGACTTTGTCTGATAGATGATGCAGATACTGTTTTATTTCACACTCGTGTTTTACATGAAGGAACTTGACAAATTAATTATCAAGTCCACATAGTCTTCATCAGACACATTTTAGCATCTAATGCAGGCCACAACATCACTGGTATTTCAGGCATATTAAACTAGAATGTACTGAATGGAATATAGCTGCAGACTGGAAAATGCATTAAACATCAGATTTCAACGTGTTGTTTGCATCCCTCATGAAGCAGTTAGGTTGGTAATGTCTATATGTACAAGTCCAATCACATCACATAAATAGTTTTGCAGACTTACTGTCTTAAAGATCTGATTTTAGAAGCCCAACTGATTTGCCTAGAGTCTGCCTAAATTCTCTCAAGGGTATGCAGCAAATGGTGCTAACTAGCCGATCTGAACAGTGTAGCAGGAGTCTGTGATTAAATCACATCAGATGAGCCAGATGTCTACATGCATCAGACTCGCTGTAAAAGACTAAAATAAAATCACCACTGGGAGGTAAACTTTATACAGCAATAACTCTTGTTGAGTTCAGAATGTTTCAAAACTTAAATGTGTTTTTGACAATGTTTTAAACACAAATTTCTTGCAGAATGTTTTGTCTTTATGATCAACATTCATTACTATAACTATCTTGATGATTTGTCACAACTTTATAGTTTTTATCATTTTTATTTCTGCTTAGAGTTTATTCGTGTGTTTATGTTTATCCATTTATGATGTAATGTTTTATGATCCTTGATTCTAGAAAAAATATCCTTGTAGTCTAGTGCTGTATAAAATGTTATGGTTTGTGTGCTGTGTATGTTGCAGATCTTGTGGTTTGTGAAAGTCTGCATTTGTATCCATTTGTTGTTTTAGTGACTATAAGGCCACACTGATAATATATTAAAGTATAGAAGTTTTTTGCACAAACTGGAGATTGTGAAAAGTTGCTTTGATTATCAGATAGTCAGTTAGAGGAAGGTTCATTTGTATGGGTCTCTTCACCGCAGTTTCACCTTGATTTAAAATCTATTTGCTAAACAGCCTCTGAAGTGTTTTATCCTGCTCTTTATTTTTGAACTCCGTAATCTTCTGGGATCGGTTCTCAATCAAACACATTAGATTAATTACTGTGATAGTTAAAATTAATAGCTCAGCCCTTCTGCGTTTATTGATACCAGGTTTAACAATACAACACGTGATCTGCATAAATATGTTACTCATAAAGCGGACTCGGCTCTGTGCCAGGAATGCTCTCAGAATTCTTCTCTCCTCTGGGCAGTAAAATGAAAAATAATGAGCTTTGATTTAGTGAAGGAAAGCTAACACAATGCATTTCCTGCCAACTCAGAACTTGACCTCACTTTTAGTACACCTCAGTGTGTGAACACTTGTATTTGACTCAAGAAAGCATATAATATGCAAGAATTTCTGCTCTGTTGTGTATAGTAGATGAGGGTTTCCCAACCTTTCTGAATGGTCACCTGACAGCAAAGTGTTGTCTTATTGTGGAATGTTTAAGCAAACTGTGAGATGTACAGTATGTCTTATATGTTAATGACAAAACTGAAATAATTAAGGGCATTTTCACACTGAGTATCAGAGTCTGTATCGGAGTATGTTGGACCCGAAAGTCCACTTAATTTTATCCATGAGAATGCAAACATGCCTTGTGCGAGTACCGTACCTGAGAAGATAGTTCTGAGTATGGACTTGGTGGATTCCAGACCCAAGCCTTGCAGCGTGAAAGCGATCTGTACCTAAGGCCGGAAGTGACCACCACTCCGACAACAATAGTGACCTAAGTTTATTATATATATATATATATATATATATAGATATATAAACTTGAGATGTGACGCATAATACTGGTGTCATGGATATTTTTAGCCAGTATTTGGACTGCTTTGTCTTGTATACACTCGGCCACGTCGACTAGTATGTGTCATTTATTCTTGTTTGCTGAGGCAGTTTATGTGAAGGTATTTATAATCTACCTTCATCGTGTTGTGTCATCTTGGTAATATTCAGAGTTGTAGTTGATTTAATAAAGCAGATATTGAAAAAAAATGGAAGGCAAACAAATCTACAGCTTAGTGAAACTTTCAATTAGAATCACTGTGTTCATAACCAGACCGTTTTGATGTTTTGTAGATGAAAGTATTCTTAAAAGACCGTATTGTGGCAGAAATTAATGTCTGAAGAGTTTAAAATCAGAACAGTCACTCACTGATTTACTTTGCCATGCATGTGTAACATCCATGAAATAATGTAATAACCCACACTGTCATCTTTGTTTTCCTCAGCATGCGAATGAGGATGTCGAGAGGATGCTGTTAGGCAACAAGTGTGACATGGAGGACAAAAGGGTCGTACCAAAAGCCAAGGGGGAGCAGGTGAGGGCAGCTACACACACCCGTTTACCATCAGTCCCACACGTTGGTTTCTGGAGACACCCTGCATTTAGAAAGATTTCATTCATGAAGTCGTTGGCAGTTAATCACATGTCAGCTTCATCTCCTCACTTTGACACATGACACATTGACGGCAGACGCGGTGCATTTACATAAGCAGCACACTGTCTGCCACAGGCCCCTTCAGCTCTGACAGTTACACAAACAAACATAAACTAACAGGATACTACAGAGAGACTACCAAAATATTTGTTACATACATAATACATGAAGGAAATGGGCAGAATGCTATGAAGCCTTCTTGAAATTTAATGTGGAATTGCCCTTAAACCAGTGCTTCTGTGCAGCTGATATTCAAGACCATATTTCTGTTTGTATGCCTTGCACACGGCTCACAGATGTTTGTTGAGGCATAGCTTGTTTTAGCGAAATAATGAAAAAGTAACCTGATTTTATGTTACAAAGGTCTGTAACGATCTTTAAAGCCCATCCACCAACACAAGTCATTTTGACAAGATGATCCTTCCCTGTATTTTTGTTCCTCTCTGCAGAATGACATCTGTTCAGATTGTGTCAGGATGTTTTCTGAAAATCATAAATCATAAAATTGGGATCATTCCTGCTAAACAAGCATCCAAAATGCAACCAAGTATATCATGTACTGTATTCAGTTCATGGAGCCAGAAAAAGGTTTAAAAGCATAAAATGATGTCAAATTTTTTGTCAATGTTATCGACCCTTATTTTACTCTTTTTAATTGGAAAGATCTTGGTTCTGAATGTTATATTTTAGATTGAGACATCATTATAATAATTTGTTTGTTTAGGATTTTTTGTTGAAAAGCCATATGCAGATAAATACCATTTGAGGTAAATGGATTATTTTGTATTACAACATTACTGGAATGGATCTTAACAATTCCAATAACTTGATTAGGGCTGCACGATATTGGAAAACACTGATATTGCAATTGTTTTTTAACCATGCGTTATGAAACAAAATACTCAATTGGATGTAATAGGTATGTGGTTTTGACATAAATGGTCAAACAAATTAGTTGTTACCACTCAATGTGGCAACAGGTCCAAGGCACTGCTGACACAGAAGATACTGTTCACTGTCATCCTTCATATAGCCAAAATAATTCTTGCTTTTTTTTTTTTGGCATCAGGTCTTTGTTTTTGGTGATTTTTCTCATGTTCGTTGCTCATTTGATATCATCTGCAGCACAGTTTGAGCCTGAGTAGGGGGATGTAATGGTCCAGAATAAGTGAAACCATCTGTGGGCGTGTACCGAGCTGGGCCTCAGGGAGCTGTGGACCAAAGCAGACTAGCAGTGACTAGTCAGTCTGCAGATTTAGCAACTCCAGATACAGATCTGCTTACTCACACAAACACATATGTACCTGAGCAGAAAGGTGTGTGTGAGAGTGTGAGTGCGCACAGCCATTCCTGATCTCTGGAAGAGCAGCTTTATTTTTGGAGCGAACTGGAAACCCCTTAAAGCCACCAGTCCTCGTTCTGACTCGTCCCGTTTGTCTTCTGCAGATCGCGAGGGAGCACGGCATTAGGTTTTTTGAGACAAGTGCTAAGGCCAACATCAACATCGAGAAGGCTTTCCTCACGTTAGCAGAAGACATCCTCAGAAAGGTACGTGTCTGATGTCATGATCATTATGAGACTGATGGATGGATTAGTTTGGATGTGTTCGCCATAGGAGACTGTTCAGCTCACTCTACTTCTGAACTTTGACTCCTGTTTCAAAGTGATATCTTACTAAAAACAAAACTGCTGTCTACATTTTTCAGTAAGATTCATTTGAAGTCAAAAGTGCAAACAAAACAATTATTAGATTTCTTGGTTATTTGTCTACTCTGCTTTTTGCCACTCCCAAAGTGTTATTACATCAGCCTTTAAAAATCTGCTGTAATTGACCTCGAATTACAAGTATTACATCCTTAGAAGCCAAATCTTGTATACTTAAAAGGGCTTTTGTAGGTCATTAAAGTCAAAAATCCCATAATCTACATTTTAGACCTTAAAATAACTTGGAATACATTTTTTTTCTGATTTCCTAAATGTTGCGCTCAGTTGAAACTTAACAGCAAGGAGAGGAAAAACCTGACCCATGTGGTACCTTATGCAACAAAACACTATTAAGTGTTAAAGTTGTATGGGATGTAATAAATGTTTGTGATTTAAAAATTATTTCTGGATAAACTGAACATAATCGCTCAATAAATCTGGAACTGAACTTCTATTTTCTGCTGAGATGACAGCTGTGAATATGTTCACACTGATTAATGGATTCAGCCAAGTGAACGTTTAATGGAACCTAATATTGTTTTGTGTTTGTGCACTCGGAGCATCGTGTGAAATGTCTTATTGTTTTTATGAACATCTTTAAACATGTGTTAAGTTTAACCTGCAGAAACCCTGTTCTAGCTGTTGGATTAAAATGACATAATATGCTGATTTATTGTAGATTAAGTAGAAAGAATATGACAAAGATAGACATTTTGGGAAGTCATTCATATGTAAATAATATTTCTGAAACCAAAAGATTATTTTTAAACACTTGGTATCTGGAAAATGTTTGTGTAAATGATCGTACACCTGAAGTCTTAACCCTTGGTGGTTTTGTTGCATTTGATGGTGTTATCAGTCAGAACAAAGAGGGATGTCAACCAATTAAATATTCAGTGGTCTATATTTTATTTATATTCTGTATGTTTTATGGTAGTTAAACTTTTCAAACGTCTCTACTTTTGTCATATCTGCTCAGCTTGACCACATCCAATATTATCCACACTTTAAAGTTCAGCAAAAACAACAGTTTGTCGTTGTTTTTGCATTAAAAGATGTACTGCAGAATGGTCTTGTGACCAGATAAACATAAGGAACGTGTCTGCGTTAGACTGGGATGCAGTACCCAGTGTCTACACCTTTGACAAAGCATCAGTGCATATGTTTACTGAGGTGTATTTGTGTTGTTTTTGTGCGACAGACGCCCGTAAAAGAGCCCAACAGTGAAAACGTCGACATCAGCAGCGGAGGCGGAGTCACAGGCTGGAAGAGCAAGTGCTGCAGTTGAACAACTCCTCTGTTTCACCCACACTAACGCACACCAACACACAGAAACACACATTTTCTCTCTAACTGCTAACTCTAACTCTCTCGCCCTCTAACCTGTCTCATGAGTTTTCTTGCACACTGACACTCTGTCTGTCTTTATCAGAATAAAACAAAAAAAACCACTTCACTCGTCTAATCCCCACCCCCATTATTCTTCCATCTGATGATCATTTTTATTTCTGATAAAAAGAGAAATCAAGTCACGTTTCTTGTCATTTGTTTTTAAGGTTGTAAAAAGAAAAAAAAAGAAAAATCGTGTGAAAAGACAAGCTCATATTTTTAATATTTCCTTTGCCTGAGCTAGTTGGACACCCTCACCCCACCCCCCACACACACCCCACCCACAGCACTCACCTTCAGTCAGAGGAAATGAAAAGAAACTATAAAGAAAATCCAACAAAAAAAAAAAAAGACACATGTAGAATTAACATTTTGTACACTTAGTGAGTGGGGTTTCTGTTGTCTAACTGTATTTGGTCATTTACAATTTGTTACCAAGTGACAGAGGCGTGGCTAGCTCCTTTTGTATGTGGGGGTTTATTTTGTCCTGTGCCTTATATGGAAGACAGGGGCGGGGCTGTGTGGTGGGCGGAGCCACATCCACCCAATGAAATTACAATTTAATATTCTGTATGTTCGGACTTGTCATGAGGTCGAACTGAAGCAGAAGCGTTTGAATTTCTCCTCCAGCCAAGAGAACGGCATTATATGTCCTGTTTATTGATGTTTTATTTTTAATTGTATGGTTTATTTTACTTTTATTTTTATTCTTTTCCCTTTTTTTTTTTTCCTGCATGCAGAATTTTTTTTGTTTTTGGGTTGGAAGCGTTTCTGTAACGTTGTGTAACGCTTGCCACTGGGTAACTGTGGGCGGGAGGTACAGAAGTTCTCTTTGGAAATTCAAACAATTTTGCAGATCCATTAAAAATAAGCTTGTTTAAGTTAACTTGTTTGTCCTTTATGGTGTGTTATGTGCAGTTTCATGTCTACCCATGCCAGGTTCAACTTTTGCAGCAATGATGAAGAGGATACTGAAATCTGAACTTCAAGTCAAACTACTTAACAGATGATTATAGACGCTCTCCTTTTCCAGATGAAACCTTAAATCAACGTTGGAATGAGTATACATATCCTTTAATGAGTTAAAATAAGCATTGCACAATAAAAAAAAAATACTCTTCTAAAAGTAAAAGTTCAGTAATCTTTAAATATAAGTAAAAAAAATCTGAATTCCATTTCTCATGTATTCCGTAACCCTTAAAGTCCTACTGTTTTTCTCATCCCAAATGAATATTTCTCTACATTTAACATTCACTAAGCGATTTATCACTATTTATTAGTATTATTTTCAGCAAATTAAACAGGAAAATACGTGGTTTTCACACAAAAAATGCTAATTACTTTAATGTTCATAAAATCTCAGAGTATGTTTAAAGTTTTTAGTATCAAAACAGAAAAAAATACTTACGTCTACGTCTGTCATTTATCAAATTAATGTGTTTTATTAGAGAATCCGTGCAGAAGATGATAGTATTTCCATGTTCACTATGGAGTCTCTGAATGCCCAAATGGGTTGTATCTGATCACCATAAAACTGCATTTAGATGAATTATTTCAATGTATAAATAGGATTACTGATTCTAAAGTTACACAACATTTCATATCAGTAGATCCTTTTGGAAGCTGGTGGATGTTCAGGTCATCAAGGGTTCATTGCACTGATTTCAGTTCATAAAGTCTTGTGACCGGTGATGTGATTCTATCTCACTATTGGTTCAATTAAGGATATTTTAGAAAAATTGATTAAAAAAATATGTACATTAATAATATTGACCCACACAAAGTTATATATCAACTAATCTTTGTACTTTATTGATATTGAATTATTTAGTAGAGGAACATTTAAAATCATAAAAAAAATAAACATTTTAATAATGTAAACCTATCCGTCCTCATTAAAATTCAGGTGTTCAGGCTGTAGATTACTGTCCCTTTTATGTATTTTGTTTTGTGGTATAATTAGGGGCATTGTCCATAACATTTATTTAGAATACGTATTCGAGTCATTATGAGGTTCCTTGCTCCACTGTGTATTTGGCGCCATGTAGTGGCATAAAGTTGGAAATGACTGAATAAACAATGACTTGAACAGTGAATGTTTGATCAACAGCAGTTAAGACTTATTTTAAGTGTTGAAATATTCCTATATTTTAGATATATGGAAGCAAAACTTTAGAGAATGTATCCATCAAGGGAACATTTTGCTCTTCAAAGTAATTTATTGACAGTATAATTGCATATATTGTAATATTTGTACATACTCATGCCCATTACTAATCAAACTTGTAGATTTTGTGCAGTAGTAGAAGTTAGCACACTGAACCTTACAGAAATATTTAGATGTGTAAGTTTTAGAACATTATTTTAAGACAACAAAAGAGAGGCTGATATAATTCTGGGGTGTCTAACACACAACCCATCTGCCAAAGTGGTGTTTTAATAATTACATAACATATTAACTGGAATCTAAAGAGGAACACGTATGAGAACATTATTCCAACTTTATAGGCGAAGGTATAATTAACATTTATAAGCTACGGAGAATAATAAAAACAAAATGAAATAAAATAATTTCATCATCACTGTTGGCCAAAATGTTAATGCTGAGAACATGAATCAGTTTATTGATTAGTTTTTCCATTTACTTTTAAGAAAATTGGCGGAATTAAGTTAAAATGACAATTGATTAATGCAATATTTTTGTTAAACCTCTTGAATAAGAGTCTGACAAAGCTACAAAATCCAAATATATACCTTACATGTTGACTTAACAGATTAAACAAAAAACGTTATTTAAGAAGTCCTCCTGGTTTCATTTATTTCAAAGATGAAACGCAGTCCGACAGTTTTAATTCCAGCAATAACGATACGACAGTGTGTGGGCATGTTCTTTACATTCTTTATTTATGACCCTCGTCCCGGTACCCAACCTCCCAGAGAAACAATGTACACAAAAATAAAATTCTCTCACTTACGTAACACAAAACCAGTGCAGAATGCCAGTGGTCACCATTAGTGTGTAACTACATTCAGAGATATTTCCTAAACGCAAAGTACAGCCGGTTACAAAACAAGATATGTGATATGTGGCGAGAAGGGAGTTTTTATCTCCACTCCGTCAATCCAGTTACTTTTTGTTTTTCAATTCAGCACAAAAACATCCACAAAGAACTTGAAGAACCGGGTTTTAAGCACTGGCTATGTGGTTTAATCCATCGTGTGTTATTTTCTGAACTTCTGTACAAAAAAGGTGAAAACTGACCTATTTAGTGCTTTGGTTGAGAGACAAGAGTGAAGCTGGAATGGTGATAAAAAAAAATTAAAAAAAAGACAGGAAACCGTACGAAAAAGACGCACTACTCAAAGTCCGGAGCATGTTAGTGTTGCGGGTGTTTGTCAATTCACACAACGTATTGACAGAAGGCAGCAGCAGTGGACACTGACGAGGGCCTGCCCTAAGAAAAAAAAACAAATAATCAGCTGACAGATAAGGGAAGAGGCAATTATTTACATCGACTGTATACAACTTAATTTATAAATACGTTTTAGGTATAAATTAGAAAAATAAAACGACTAGTTCAATCAGCTACAGCTATGAAAAATGCCAGTCTGATTATTAACCCTCTTTATATTTGGTGAAAGATAACAAATGATCAAAGGAAAAAAAAAAAAAAAGGCACAGCAAAGAATAATTAGAGCAATGTATCCCTGCACAGTTCTACAGCTCTCATCTAAGTCCCCGTCAACAGACACGACAATATAAATTAAGACCAATAAATGGAATTCCAACAACAATAATTCCCACACTCAAACAGCATCTACACTATCGTCACCAGGTACAGGTTTTTTTGTTTTTTTTTAAATAAATTAAGGCTTTAAGGGGGTTTAAGACATTTTCTACTTCTTGTTCATCATAGGTTTTCAGTCAGCACCTGTCACACACAGCTCAGATATTCTTACGTTTTGTGGACTGAGTTTGAGCAGGTTTTGGCTCATCTTTGCACCTCTGATGTACAAGAATCCTATCATTTCAATGCCATCCTCTGGAGAGTTCTGAGACTTAAAATCATAAATATACAGAAATAACAATTCCAGACATTTTACCCTGGTTTGTTGACAAAACCATTTAGAATGTTCATGTTATTGTGTTATGTCAAAAGACCATTGAGTCATTTTAAATTAACTATATATTTTATTCTATTTTTTTTTTTTTTTTTTTTAATAGTATCATCTATTTACTATGTTAACTTATCCTTACACATAACTGCACCATTCTAGCTTGTATTTAAGCACTGCAAAAGGAAGCCATAAATAACATGTATTTTTATTTTTACTTGTCTGTAGGATTTTCAGCTATGATTAGTGTTAGGATCAGATCACCATAGAATTTTTATACTTCACAGTGATAACTTACTTAAATCACCAGCTAAGATTAGCACAATATGTGGCCATGTCCTTAGTGTTTATTTTGCTTCTATCAAAAAACATAAAATGCTACCATTGTGAGCTTTTACAGTAATATTTTGATCATTCTTATATTTTGAGACTTCGACCTCTAAAATCATAACCATTTGACCAAAACTCAGCTTCTGAAATTTAAACAAATAATGATATGAGATTTGTGTTGATCATCATCGATATGGACCCATGTGAACATTTTATATGAATGTGCTGCATAAATAAACATCTGCTCAGCGACAAAGAGCTAGATCAAATCTAAGAGCAGAGGTCCTGTGGTAGGTTCCTAGCATATTAAGTGTTTTTCCGGAGATGGTTGAGACCCTTCAATGACCTAAAAACAAGTAACAATTGTAGTTACTTTTTTAAAAAGGAAAAAGTGATGGTAGGGAAGCAGCAGCTCCTTTAGTCAACTGAACATGAAAGTTAAAGCATGACTGTAGCTCCTGCCTGTGATCTGGGAGGAAAATGTTACTAGAATGAGTGGTACGTTGCGGTAACAGGCATTGAAAATGTACTCGTCTGCTATTATTACTGTTTCCAGCTAAAATAAACAAGCCTAAGTGCATATGAATGCCAGGGGTTAATGACTGTTCTTACTTTTGGTCACATTCATGTGAACGTTTTCCAGACTTGTCTGAGTCAGTTTCTGAATCTTTTCTTCAGGTAGCAAAAGCGAATCAGCGTCAGGAGCCAAAAAGTGCACAAACCAGTAGAGAGGCTGACACACTCTGGTGTTTTTCGTTAATCTGGCTGTATGTGCTGCAGAATGCTCCTAAAACCATGCTTTCCTACATTGTGATTTCTAAATGCTGTACCTTTGTAACCCCCTTCACACACACAGGAACCTTCCACAAATTCATTATGTACAAGCAACTAATGCTACACGTAGACCAGGTCCCGGCCCTGAGCCGCCGGGGAGCCGTCTGCCTCCTGAACAGGGCCCTCTGAGTCCGCCTCGTCCTCGTTGTAGCCCTCGTACTCGATGGGTTTGGGGCAGCTGTACGGGTGGCCGTTATCGTCGAAGAAGCGGCGGAAGGTGAACTCGTAGAAGGCGTGTTCGGGGTGTTTGCCGTTGCGGAACCAGCAGTTCAGGGTGTCGTTGTGGTTGTCTTCGCCCTCACTGTCGGTGCTCCACAGTTTATCCGGATCCACGGGGTCGAAGTTGGATGTGTCTGTGGAGTGGGCAATGGTGGGGACGTACGGCGCCTCCTGCTGCCGGAGGTCGCTGGAGAAGTCGATGGATTTGAAGAACGGATGAGCTTTGATTTCATCCGCGCCATTCTTACCCAGTCGATCCTCAGGACCGCGGCACAGTTTGATGATGAGATCGGATGCCTCCGGACTGAGCTTGGCTGGAAGGGGAATGTGCAGCGTGCTCTTCCAGTTGATCACCTACGAAACAACAAACATTAACAACATATAACGCACTATACGTAGCATTTCACTGCAGGTGCATCACTTACCTTCAGCTGCGTTTCCAGGGGCGTGGTAGCCAAGAAGGGAGGCTGTCCAACAACCATTTCATACAGGATGACGCCAACGCTCCACCAATCACAGAGCTGAGTGTATCCTTTGGGGGTGAAATACAATTCATCCATCAGTCACACTGTACACTTCTGACAAATTAAAGGAACATTTGTTTGGACAAATAAAATAACAAAAATAGCTCATAATAGTTTAATTTCAGAGCTGATATCTATCCATTTAACATGTTTTCTTGATAATAACCAAAATCTCTTCAGTTCTTACATCAATATCTATGTCAATGTACTGATAAAAACAGTGCTTTTAGTCATTCCATTTTTTCTTTTCTGTCTGTTTTAGTCACATGATACACACAGGAGTTAGTACTTGATTGCATAACTATTGTTTTTGATGACTTTTGATGGTCTAATATTTTTTTTCCTGTATGTTGTCATCTGTCTTGTCTGGGATTTTGATTTTTTTATTTAGTTTTTTACATTATCTGGGTGTATTTGTAACCTAAAGTAGCAGAAGTGAAGAACAGAGGTAAGTACGTAGAAATCAGAGTACATACAATATGGAATGTGGGCAACAGAAAGACTTGATAAGTGAATAATGGATTTAGTTAGGTCAACATTTGACCAGCTTTATACCAGTACATGAGCTTTCATGTAGTTATTTCAAAGTATAATAATTATAAAACATTACGTATGGTATGGTATGGTATGGTATGGTATGGTATGGACAGACAGGTTGATAGACATCCATAAACACCTCATTTCCTCCGACTTGTATCAACCTCACAATATTAGACATGAAACATTACAGACAGATTCATATGAAAAGGCCTAGATGTACTGCACCTGTTCGCAGTAGAACTTCTGGGGCGATGTAGTTGGGGGTACCGACTAGTGAGTGAGCCAGACATCTCTGGTGCTGCCTGGCCTTCCTCCTCTCCAGGGGCTTCAGACGGTCTGTGCAGCGGCAGTTTGCCGGGTCTTCCCATTCCTTACTGAAATCCATGCTATCCTGCCTGACATGGTCCCCTGGACAAAAACACAAAGCAGCTCATTTTGATATGCTGCTACTACCCTCCCAGATGTCTTTTCATCAGTTTGCACAATCACTCATTATTTTGCATTAAGAATCAAAAATGTAACAAAATACAAGAAAAATCTGCATTCTGTGTCTGTGTAAGCATGTCTGAAACATTCTGTTCTGTTTAGGGAGAAATTTAAAGGAATTTCTCCTATTCCGTTTACATTTAGATTTTTACTGTTGTCTACTGCTGTAAAGATAATCTGCACCGTGAGAGGCCTGTCAAAAAATAAGCACAAATATTTGGAAATTAACAAAACCAACTTTCTTGAGCCTGGTTGATTTTGTGAATTTTCTGAAATCTTGTGCTCATTTTCCTCATAATAGTAACTTTCACGTTTCTGTCATCTTGAACTTTCATTTTAGGTATATTCAGTCATGGAAATAAGTATTAGACCATCAAAAGTCATCAAAAAAAAAATTAGTTATGCAATCAAGTATTAACTTCTGTGTGTATCATGTGACTAAAACAAGACAGAAAAGAAAACATGGAATGTCTAAAAGCATTGTTTTTGTCAGTACAATGACATACATATTGATGTAAGAACTGAAATGATTTTGGTTTTTATTAAGAAGACATGGAAAAAGTCTAGATATCAGCTCTGAAAGTAAACTATTATGAGTTATTTTTGCTATTATAATTATATTTGTCCAAACTAATGTACTTTTAGTTGTACCAGGCATTAAAATGAACAAGAAACTGAAGAAAACAAAGGTGGTCTAATATTTTTTTCCATGACTGTAGGTCTAACAACAAAATCAGTTTTAAGTGAGAGCCAATAAATATCCAGTTTACCTTAGAACAGTTAATATGACTGACAGAACAGTTAAAAAATAAATAAATAAGAAAATCAACATATTTAGGGATGTAAGAGAACATCAGTCTCATATGTTTTTGTATTACTGAACAGAGGCAGAATATGTGACTATATATCCAGATTTAATGAAAAGTAGGTCCAGAAGTGGACTGATCAGGTATTTCGGAATGAGAACACAGGTTTATGGGTCAGGACTAGTTAAATAAAGTGATACTGACCGCTTTGGTAATACTTGGAGTCGTGTGTCCAGCGGAATCCTGTGCAAAGGCCAAAGTCGGTTAGCTTTATGTGTCCGTCTCGGTCTATGAGGATGTTATCAGGCTTGATGTCTCTGTGGATGAAGCCCATCTTGTGGACACTCTCCACTGCACAGGTGAGCTCTGCAATATAAAACTGGGCCAGCTCTTCTTTGAAGATTCCAAGGCGAATGAGAAGGCTCATCATGTCTCCTCCAGGGATGTACTCCATGACAAAGTACAGGTTGTCCTTGTCTTGAAAGGAGTAGTAGAGGCGCACCACCCACTCGTTGTCGGCCTCTGCCAGAATGTCCCTCTCAGCCTTAACATGGGCCACTTGATTCCTCAGCAGCACATCCTTCTTTCGAAGCGTCTTCATGGCGTACAGCGCTCCAGTGTCCTCTTTCCTGGCCAAGCAAACCTCACCAAAGGCTCCAATACCAAGGGTCTTGATCCTCTTGAACATGGACTTATCCATCTTGGCTCGCTTTAGCCGGATGTAATTGGACTCCTTCTGGCAGAGCATCATACGCATCTGCTCCTGGGCCTCAACAGACAACCCCACCTGACCACAGGAAACATTTGAATGTGATTTCATGATGATATAACCTCAAAATGACTAAAACATGCACACATCAAGCCCTTGTTAGACATAAAATGACATGAGGAAAAATAACCGAACATGAACACTGAAGGAAACGGTGCATAATGTGCTAAAAAATAATTTAAGATGCAAAAACATACTCTGTTAATTATTTTAGTACAGACCAAAATGCACTAGGAAAGTTGTGATCGGTAAGATGGAGAATATAGTGAACATGGAGTGGTCTTCAGCCACTGGGGCCAACATGCTTTCATCATAGGACATAGTTTATTTACAATACAAACAGTCTCTCTGCAACAACTTAGTTTAGAAACAGATGTGTGTCTATGAAATCCCACTGAACAGCACAGATACGATTACCTTTCAGATGAGCTGTTAGTGACAGCAAGGAGAAAAGGAGGACAAAAAGAGGAGCTTAGAACAGGAAAACAGAACAGCAGGAAAAGAAGTGGTGTACTATCAATGACATTTCAGATATAAAAATAATACAGTGAAGATAGGAAAATAGAAAAAAGCATGGAAAGAGCGGGAGGTACTCTGAGCTCCAGAACATACCCTACTGAAAATTTTGGAAGCAGCAGCGTAAAATGTAACACCACTTACATACCACAAAATCATATT
The DNA here is from genome assembly GCA_029822895.1 of Maxillicosta whitleyi. Classification (NCBI taxonomy): domain Eukaryota; kingdom Metazoa; phylum Chordata; class Actinopteri; order Perciformes; family Neosebastidae; genus Maxillicosta; species Maxillicosta whitleyi. The sequence continues at coordinate 1,171,070 of JAPSES010000098.1, read as the reverse complement.
TTTCTATTTTAACTCTACTACTGATACATGCTTTGGTAAAAAAAAAAAAAAAAAAAAGCCATCAATTACACCCTACAGATCTTACATGTGCATGTATATATCCATTTAGATCATTCACTAGTGACACAAAGATTCACTGTCATCTGAAAACAACTAAGAGTGCAACACTGAACCTTGTGCAGATGACACACAGGTTGATCAGATCCCAAATATAATTGCTGTCCCTTGTTATAACTAGCGCTTCACAGGAGTTCTCCACTCATCATACTCTTTTACTCCCTCACACATACCCATCTCAGGCTTTGTGATGACACTATTGTCGTCACAGCTTTACACCATTTTATCAGTTTTATTTTTTTACATTTTTAGCCTTTATCTAATCAAGACATCATTTGTATCACTGGGTTTGAAATTTGACAGTGTACTAATATTTGTTTGTATGTTGCCTTCACACTAATTTCCTGCATGTATGTGGAAGACTGAAAATCACTCAAACAACAAACAGTGAATGTGACACAGAACAACCCAATTCTGAAAAAGAGCTGTTTATATGGATGTTCCAAACAAAAACAAAGAAAGTAAGTTAATGCAATGAAGCACGGTATGGTTATTTTAAACCCTTACTTAACTGAATTTACAAAAGAATGACTGTATTGTGATATGTGCCAGGACAAGTGTTTTTGAACAGCAAGTAAACGAAAGAAAAGGGGTATCTGAGCCATCCACAAACCTAAGGACAAACATACTTCCACTGCAATATAAAATTACCTATCCTGTGGTAGCCTGAGGAAAATAGGAACATGTTTCATGGAGTTTGTCCAGTGACAGGGCAAATAGTTACATAAGGGGGCCTTGTAACAGTCAACAACATGTAGCCTATAGCAGGAAAGAAAACTGGATTGTCATTTGCAGTTGATACTGTACAGTCTAGCTCTGCTCTGGAAACAAAACAATGACAAAAGGAAAGAGTGATGACATAAAAGCACTAGAACACAGGTGTCAAACATGTGGCCCGGGGGCTAAATCTGGCCCTCCAAAGGCTCCAGTCTGGCCCTTGGGATGTATTTGTGAAATGTAAAACTAAATATTAAGATATGAACAATCATTGTAGTTCATGTTCCACATTCAGACCAATTAAATCTCCAGTGGGTCAGATCAGTAAAATACTATCATAATAACCTATAAATATTCACTCCAACCTCTAATTTCTCTTTGTAAATGTAAATATTTTCACATATTGACACTAAAACAAAGTATAATTTCACAAAAAATGTAAATAATCTCAACAAATATAAAGAACTATAAAAAAAAACTAAAATGTCTTGTGAAAAGTCAGTGCAATTTTAACAATATTCTTCCTGTTACTAAATGTTTTGTAGATCCACTGTGTCTGTAAGTTAAAATGGACATGTGGAAATAATAAAGTGAAGCATAATATTGTTAAAGTTACACTTGTTTTACAGTTTGTTCATGTTACTCACATTGTCTGAAAGGATAGTTGGTAAATCAATTTTCATTGTTTAATTAACCTTTTTTTTTGTTCTAAAACATACATAAAAGTTTGGAGTTGGCATTATTTATATATTATTATGTTATTATTTCACTGGTCTGGCCCACTTTAGACCAAATTAAGTTGAATGTGGCCCCTGAACTAAAATGACTTTGACACTGCTGCACTAGAGGGACCATATGAACATATAATTAATGAACTTCAGCAAATCTGGATGAAAAATATTGAATGATTTTAAGTTAATGCTTCAGAAACAAAATGCTGACACAGATAGATAGGCATACTGACTGTTAAACAAGTAGGAACTCAAGCACCAGTCTCCAAATCTGGTGGCAAAATGTGACTAAATAGTCTCAATCTGGAGCACTGTTCTATTTTAAAAAGCTAATAGTAAACATGGCTAGTGGTGCTGCTGTGTTATTCATTTCTCACCCTCTGCATCTCGCTCTCCAGCTGCTTCCTCCTGCGAATCCGTTGTTGGTGGTTCTTCAGAATATTCTCCACATGTTGCTCCATGAAGAACTTAAATGCCTGAGGGGAGTACAGTGCCACTCTGCCCGATTCCCCCCTCCTCTCTTCATCTTTCTTGTTACGTCGTACAGGAACTGGGGATGTTGTGATCTGCTTCTTCTCTTTCTCTGTCGCTGTAGTGGAGCTTTCTGGATTTTCTGCTGCTTTATCTCGTGAGTTGTCACTCACCTCCTCTTCACTGGGCTCATCGCTGCCTGAACTGAGTTTCCCTGCCGCTGGATCGTATGCAGGTGGGCACGGTGCAGCCGGCTGCTGCAGAAGGTGCTTAGGGTAAGGTGGAGGGGGACCCTGGTAGCTAGGAACCTCTGCTACTACAGGTATCTGAGGCACAGGGGCTGAGGGTTCTGGGTAAGCAGGTGCTGCTGGAGGGGGTGGAGCTTGCTGCATCCATGGAGGGTGTGTAGGAGCCACAGCAGTGTGTAGTTCTGGTTTCTGGACTCGCATGCTTTTAACCGGCTGCAGGATGGGGGCCTGGGTGATGGCAGTGACTGTGGTGGCAGAAGGCTGGGAGCTGGCTGGGTGGGCTGCTCTGCCGTTCAGCTGGTGGTTGGTGAACGAGTTGGAGCGGGCTACCATGCTGTGCTGCCATGACGGAGATAGATCCTGATTGCTACTATTCCCAGATGAAGCTGGGGACTGGTTGGGGTTAAGTGGGGCTTGGGACCAGGGCTGAGGAGGACTATATACATCAATGTTGTGACTGTTCCTGTTGGACACCATCATGGACTGAGGGATGTTTCCTCCATTAACATACGAGGGAGAAGATGCTGGACCTCCTACCTGGTCAGTGGGACTGTGTCGGCTGCTCTGGTTGACTGGGTAGGGAGGTGGAGGCTGTCTGCTGCCTCCTGCCATATAATCTGGCTGTGGGGAGCCATTCTGAGACCAGCTGGAGGGGAAGGTAAATTTATTCCCCCCAGAACTCTGCATTATAATAGGCTGGTGGCCCACAGGAAGAGGGCTGATTCCACGCTGATTCTGAGACACTGCAGGTGTATAAGCATCAGGCCATGGCCCCTGTGGCACTGGAGAGATGCGAGGCACAAGATAATCCATGTTGCCAGAGTACCGCTTGGTTGATGGGTTGTCCCAGGAAGGTGCAGGATTCATAGGACCACGGTTTGGTGGGGGCGTGACACTGCGTACCTGAGGTGGCAGAGGAGGATTGACTCTCTGGTTGTTACCAGAGTGACCCTGGGGGAATGCAGGTGGTGGTCCAGGACTGTCAGAGCGGTACAACATTGGATCCACCATGAGGGGCCCATGTCGTGGAGCTAAAGACTCTTTAGAGCCCTTCCAGCTCGGTCTCCTCAGCACAGGCTGTTGCATATGGGATGAACCTAAAAAGGTAATATTAATATATATATATATATATATATATATATATATATACATATACACACACATATCAAGTTGAGAGGAAAACTCAGAATGTAAATATATTCCAAGATTTGTAAAAGAAACTTCAAGGTTTCTACAAGTTAAATTCAAGACAGATCAGCAGTAATAGCAAAATCAGTATGACTTTGGTGATACTACCAATATAATTACAGAACAAATAAGAATACTGCTTATAAACCATAAAATGTTATTATTGGCAACATTTCAAATGAGGCCAGAATTGACAGGCTAATTTTTCTTCTGATGCTGTTATATTTCAAGCCCCTATTTTGACCAATACTAAATGCACTGTTCTTAAGGTAGATCATGATGAACTTATTTTTATCCATAGTCAGATGAAAACAACAATAACTGAAACAACTTTAGCTTGTTAATTCTACAAGGAGCCTTTTTGAGATGACATATTATCTAAAACTCCAATGTTGAAACACAGAGGAGGGTGTGCTTAATAGTCGTCCTCTAATATTAGTTAAAGCTGATTCTATAACACCGGAGCTGGTAACTAAAGGTTCTACCTCCTACTGTACT
>JAPSES010000098.1:1093996-1115583 GCA_029822895.1 Maxillicosta whitleyi | reverse complement strand
AACAGATAATGGAGTGGACATGAAATGTGTGTTTATGCCTTTCATTTCAATGGTACACCCCTCAAAAAGTGTCTATGTCATAGCTTTCAATGAGGTTCTGCGCGGAAAAAATAGACTCGAGTTCTATTTTCCAGATCTCAACCAATTTCAAGCAGACTCCGCGCGGTCAGTGTGAAAGGACTCATGCTTTTGAAACTTTTCCGGGTGAGATCGGACAAAAACGCGATGTGTGACGTGAATGCTTGGCTTTTTGGTGTGAATGAGGTGTTAAAGAAATCGTTCTGAATTTGGTCTGACTTCAGGTCCCTCTATCACCTCTCAAAGAAAAAAAAGACCCAAACTGATGAAAGCTAAAGTTCTAAAATGTATTTAATATAAAGATGGTGTATTTTGAACCTGAGATAGTACGGAATATGACAGTATGAAAACACAGACAACCAGTTTAATGATAAATCAAACTGACCAGCAGGTGGAGATGATAAATATGGAAATATTCCCTTAAACACTGAATTAGGTCCATTCAAGCTAAAACTAAAATATTAAGAGTGCATTCAGTCACTTATTCAAGCATTAAATGCACTGAGGTTTTTGACTGCAATCAGGACATATTGCTCTATATCCAAATAAAAATTCTTGGCATTTTCAAAACTGCTATTTTTTCCCCAGTCCTTGACTTTATATACTTTTATACCTGCTTTCCTACTTTTTGGTTGAGGTTATTATACCTGTTGTGTGTAGTAGAAAAGTTAATTTTCATAAGTCTTAATGAATTCCTAATCAACAGTAAATTACATTTACCGACTGAAACATGAATATCTCACAAACAGGTTTCACAATCATTCCAGTACAGACCAATTCTTTCCTTTCCTCATGCATTTCTTATCTTACAAGAATATTATTTATTATTATTAATCACTTTAACCATTACCAAATACTACTTCCCATTGCACACTGTGAAAACACTAATATATGTTGTGTCTTGTTACTTTCTGTATGTCAGTACTTGCACTTTTTTATTTAATGTTACCTTAATGTTTAGGCTGTTCTTGTTGTGCATCTGCACTTTATTGTTCAAGGTCTACGTATGGGACAGTGTGGAAAATAATTTCAATTCCTTTGTATGTCAAGTACATTTGAAGAAATTGACAAATAAAACTGACTTTTCGTTTATACTCTAAAATTCAATTGAGAGAATTAAAAAAAATCCTATATAAAGACTTTCACACAAAATTCCAGTGCATCAAAATTCAACACTTTTTAAAACTTTCAAGGCCTGCACAAGCACCCTGTCATTGTAGGTAAAACCATATCTGAAGTATAAATGTTCCAGTATAAAGAACCTGTAAAGTGACTCTATCATCATGTACAGACAGTGTTTTGCTCTGACACAAAAATTTGAAATTTAAAAATAATTTTATCATTAATTCACATCATTTCATATTTTGACTCATGACTTTATGGAAACGACATAAACCCAATATTTGGACTAAATTTGAATTCATATTAGTGACTTAAACTTGGCAACGTTTCACTAGTTACTAGAAAATCATATAAGTGTAGATTATCAATGATCCAACTTATTTTTTATTGTGTGTAGAAAGAAACTGGACTTTTTGGTTGATGATGTTCAAAGTTTTCTGAGTAAAGCATAGTTTTAAACATGCTTTAAAGAGAAGCACAACAGAACAAAGTTTGCTTCCCCACTTCACACAACAGAATACAACAAATGAGAACATAAATTTAATGAATGAATGAATTAAGCAATGAACAACCACACACCTGAAACTTTGTAAAAACTGTGTAACAGCATGAAATACTTAGAAAGTATAGCCATTCACTTAACTTAAAGAGTCACATATTTTAATTATTGTCATCAAAAGATTTTAAAAGATGAGATGTGATTGGTGCCTATTTAGATTGAAACAGGGACATGGTACATGTAGTATTACATAGAAGTCAAATAAATATGACTATTTTATTCACAGATAATGTGATGAAGTACAAAGACTTCAAAATAAGAACTATTGTTATACTTATAAAGAAGATTTATTTCTATAGGTGGATAAGTATAGCCAACATAAAGACACATAATGTAAAACTGTAGACCGTTTCTTTGTTGCTCTGCAACTATATACAAGTTTAAGAAAAGAAGTTTGTGTGTTTGAGTTAACATTTTTACAAATAAAAAGTAAACTTGTGCATTTTCTTTTAATCAAGCAGACTGACTAATTGTAAATCATCATAAGAAATGAAAGAATTGAAAAAATACATTTATTTTTACCTTAAGTTCTGGTTCTCATTTACTATGCGTTTTCATTGTAAAACGCACACTGCTAAAATAAATGAAATTAAAGGGGTGAAACATTTAAAAGAATCAAAGGAGGAATAGTTACCTTTTAACAAAGCAGGTATTGAGATTGACAGTATTTTTAAGAGTATTCATACTAATTAAAACCGTTTCGTGAATAAATAATAAAAGCCATGACATATGCCAATATTTTAAAACTCACTGTGTGTCAACATCAGGATACCAAGGTGGTAAAAAAACAGTAAAATTAACGGAAAGGAGTTTGCCTAACAATGACCAACAACACTTATCTTTGTTTTATATCGTATTAACTCCTCAGCAGGCAACTCATCTTGATATTGGTAACTCATTTTATGGCTGTTATCTAACCGACACTAACACAATTACGCTAACACTTATAGACTGGATGTAAAGCATGTTTTACCCCAGTCAGTCCTAGCTAGTTTTGCTAGCTTCCTGGCTGCGGTACGACTTTTATGTGGTCCCAAAATAACTCCATAATGTGTAAAATAAATAAGCCTGTAGGCATGTTGTCAGCCCCACACTTAGCTTTGTTTTATATCGAACCAGTTCATCAGCAGGCAACTTATCTAGATATTTGTGAATCATTTTATGGCTATTATCTGGCACCAACTAGCACTAACAAACTTATGCTAAGAAACATGAACACAAACAATTCGAGTGAATGTAAAGACGTTCGAAAGATGTTTTACCCCAGTCGAATATGACGCCTGGGACGTCACGTGATTGTGACATCACGCCGACTTCGAGAATGGAAACAACAGACATTAACTTGATCTAACTTATATTATGATCTGAAAAGAGTTACTCACTTGTCCCACTGATCCAGGGGGTCATCTCCGGTGTAGGAGCTGATGTTGTTCTCAAAACATCTGGAAGGTCAATGAATATAATGTTAAATGTCAGTATTTTTTTTCAATTCTGTTTATTCGCCAGACTCTTGTCCAAAACCACATACATAATACATATACACATCAAGACAGACCGGGACAAACAAACAAAACACAGTATATAAGAGAAACAAAAAAGAAGAATTAAAATATATACAAGCATTTAGTCCAATGCGCCCTCAACCCTGAAGTATACCTTGTGCTACTCACAGTTGGATTTGAGTGCCACCAGTTCAGTGTTGAACATTAGCTAAGAATCAGGTTTTGTATTAGCAGGACTAATAATGATGAGCTGGACGAAGGAGCCGGGGAGAGGGCAGTCTGGGAGTCCCTGCTAACCCTGACCCTAGAGGGCAGTCTGGGAGTCCCTGCTAACCCTGACCCTAGAGGGAAGTCTGAGAGTCCCTGCTAACCCTAACCCTAACCCCGGATAAAGCGGTAGAAGAAGAAGGACTAATAATGCCAACACCACGGTTGTACTGACTTACTGTAAATACGCCGCGATATCCATGTGTCTTTTGGTTAAGAGACTCAAAAATCTTAACAATTATTCAAATCCAGTGTTTAACGACGTAAATGAGTAGTCCACTTTGAAATCCAACTTTTCTCCCTGACTTGCACTTCAACACTAACGTTAACTTTCTGAGCTTCTGCTCCTGCGTTTGAAATTTCGCGCTGAACCAATAGCAATGAGAGTAAGAGGCCCCGCCCATACATGACGACATTTCCTGTATTCCCATAGTTTGATAAGGACTGTTGTAAACATTGATGTCGTGTCCATAAAATATTTTTTAAAAAATGATAAAATTGACAACAACAACATGAACGGTGATAATAATTATAATGTAATATAATAAAGCAACTCAACAAAGTGGGTATCTGACACCATGGTAATGAGATATGACTAAATAAATAACAAAATAAATAAATACCTTACTGTGGCCAAAGAAAATATATCTTAAGTGTCTACCTGCTAAATACAAACAATAAATAATTAATCGAACAAATATTAAATGAATGATAATAATGAAGATTAGTGGGTCATAACGAGGTAATATTATTGTACCCACATCGCAGTGAAATAGCCTGAAAACGGTTAAGAAAAGATATATGGACTGGATTAACAATTACTCTGTTCATACACATTTCATTTGCAGGGAGATAAACATTTTCTGTTTAATGCAGCAATCCAGATATTCTCTACTAAACATTAAACCACCGAGAAAGTGTGAAAGCCCATGTGTCTGCAATAAAGTTTGTTATTATTATTATTATTATTATTATTATTATTATTATTATATCTTAATACTATGGACTGATAGCAGTTATGGAAAGAAAATTAATATGACTTAATTTCCTGTATGAGGAATATGGAAGTTCTCAGTGTCCTGTCTTTTCCTCCAGTGTACAAACGGAACGCACATCCGTTTCTACCAACGAAAAGAAATAGATTTAATAGATAAATACTTGAGGAGCAGACGTCTGCTAGTAGTTGCGATACCATCTTGAATATTTAATTTTCCGTTGCCGTCACTACATGAAAACTGAGCAGCCCGTGCGCCGCCGCCTAATAAACCCCGTACACACAGGCTAGAAGCAGAGCTCGCGACGTTACGTAGCCGCCATTTTGTTTCACCGGGAGTAAAGAAATTAATCAGGAAAGCACCAGGGTGAATATTTTCCTTTATTTGAAGCACCTTCATTACGACAAAACAGCATCGTGCACTCGAGTTTAAATTCGCATGGTAGGTACACTCCGATTTTCTGTATTAACGTGTAAAAAGCTTGCATTTGCTACACAGCGAGCCCTGGATGCAGACCAGTGTTGGATGCGTTGCACGGCCGGTCTATGTTAGCATGGTAGCAGCTCATTTACACGGCTAGCCGGCATTTTGGAAAGCGGTCTGCTTTGATTCACGGTATGCTACATAGACTTGGTACCTGCTGCTACTCCGTATTCTATTTAGAAAAACGGCCACATATGCCTTTAATATAAATATAAGCTTTATCGTTAATCATATCATTCATTTTGGAGGTACACGCGCGCGGCAGAGGCCTGTGATCAGCACGAGCTAGCTAACACTACTAGTAGAGGTGTGGTGGAGGAGACTGAGCCTGTAAACCAGCAAGGTCGGCTTTTAAACCACGTATTCTCTAGTGTGCCTCCGCGGTAAATGCAACATCGATTGCTATTATACTTCTTAAAGGTCAACAAGGCAGAGCAGGCGAAAGTAACCGCGCTGTTGGTGTCAGACTAGTAAACGACGTCGAGGCTTGAACGATGGCGCCAAACCGACCGGATACTTATTCCACCCCATTTGCGTCCTGGTGTTACCAGGCTGGTGAGTATGATAAAACCTTCTCGTTCTGCACAGATGTCTGAAGACATGGCCACAGATCACGTAAACGGGAACGGTACGGAGGAACCCATGGACACTACAACGGAGGTTACCCACTCAGAACATTTTCAGGCTCTACTGGAGGCTGGTTTACCTCAAAAAGTTGCCGAGAAGTTAGATGAACTTTACGTTGCAGGTGAGTTTGTTCCATAGTTGTCTTGTTTACATTGGTTTCGGGTATGTCTAGGCATTTAAAAGGTATATGTGAACGAAGTACAACAAGAAAGTTCAGTCTGGTTTTTGTGCAAATATGTACCTCAACAATGGGATACAACTGGATTAGAAAGGGACTTGTCTTTGCATTGTTAAATTATTTTTTTGTTATTGCTCGAAGAAGCTTCATTTCCTGCACAGCCAAGTGCCTAACTGGCCCACCTGTTCTAAATCTTCATTTAAGGTATGTTGTACTGCAAGCTCATAGGTATTTCACTATATTACATTGTTAATGTAGCACAGTTTGTGTTACTATTCCCAAAGGCTTCCATCTTTGCATCTATGTTGTCTCAAATTTCTACTAGCTCTACCCTGACTGACCCTGCATTCAGATCCCTTTCCATGATGAGATCAATAAAATGCTCCACACGTGTATCTTTGTCTCATCTCACTCAGAGCTACTTTCTTTGTAGTTTCCAATCACTAGTATTTGATCTTAGAGTACACATTCTCACACTACTGAGTACAGACATTGTGTTTGATGGGGGGCTTAAGAAAGGTAGGTTGAAGCCAGCTGGTTCAGTAGCACACAAAGAAACAATGGAATAGCTGTGAGACTAGTGCAGGTGAATTTTTCCTTTTTGAGCAGTAGCAGAAGGAACCAGGAAGATGTTATTTAACTCAGAGTAATCTTATATACATTTAATTTTGGTATGATCGGCTGTGTTTCATTTCTAACATGCTTTTTTTTTTTTTTTTTTTTTTTTTAGCAGCATTTTATTCTACTTTTACTGTATTGCTTTGTAAACAGAGACTTAATGTCTTCAAATTAGATTCTACAAACTGTACCATCAATGATTAAATATAATGCAATAATGAAACTCAAATGCATGAATTTCTACCATAACTCCTCATTTTCTTAGACCCTTCCGGTATAAATCGGCTCTTACTAGGTGTGTGTTATGCAACAGCTTTGGGAATCGCCTAGTGGTTTTCAGGCAAAGTAAACAGGTTGCTCTACTTGTGTTTTAACATTTAGTTAACATATTTTCTTTGTATTTTTCAGGCCTGGTAGCACATAGTGATCTAGATGAACGGGCCATTGAAGCTTTGAAAGAATTTAATGAAGAGGGGGCCCTGCAAGTCCTGGTCCAGTTTAAAGAGAGTGATTTATCACATGTGCAAGTATGTCCTCACCTACTACCTATTAAGAAGTAGATTATTGTAGGCCTTTTTGTACATTTTAATTGTAAATTCTGACTTAAACTATTCCCCTTTCAGAACAAAAGTGCCTTTCTCTGTGGGGTAATGAAGACTTACAGGCAGAGGGAGAAACAAGGGACTAAAGTTTCAGATTCCACTAAAGGACCAGACGAGGCTAAAATCAAAGAACTCCTGGACAGAACTGACTATACCCTCGATGTAACAACAGGCCAGCGAAAGTACGGTGGCCCACCACCTGAATCTGTGTACTCCGGTACCCAACCCACGGTTGGAACAGAGGTACGGTTTGTCGTGTTGTGTCAAGAGTAAATAAACTGTCATGGAGGAAAGGCGTGTACCTGGAAATCCCTTTAATTTTGACAGCCAAGTTAAGAAACACTGAGCCTGTAAACAAGACCATAATAGTCAGATAACTGAGAATAATCAGACAATTGTAATAATCAGATCTAATACATTTAGATGCACATAAGAAATGCAATAATTGTAAACCATGGTTTTTGACGTTCCAGTTCATTATGGGATTTCTTTTGGAGTGCATACTTACATAGTGATGGTAGACTTAAATGTCCTGTTATTGTCTTCCACTCATGTTTGACTATGTAACTTCTTTTCTCTTCGATTTTAATTGCGTTTACACTTGGACAGACGTAAAAGAACTAAATAAATCAGATTAACTTGTATATGAGTATTGGGAAATGAGAAATCCATGTGTTTATCTGATTTGTCATAATCAGATTTACTGTTACCTGATAAAGCCAATCAGATTTTACTATTTATATGATCACTGGAGTAATCAAACAACTCCAGAAATCAGGTAATGATTGGAGTATTGGTGTGTTTGTAAACGGGCTCATTAGTTTACATGTCAAATTGTTCGATTTGCCAAAAGAGATGCATTACATTTCTTAACCCTATAATTCTAAGATTTAAAATCTTAGAATTATAGGGTTAAGAAATGTAATGCTCTTTACAAGTATGTCTCACCTTGGCTGCTGATTTCTGTTCTTACCTGTGTATTTTTTGGTGGTATGTGTTTGTGGTTCAATCTAAATTGGGGCAGGTGTGTAAATAACGTCATTTTTTTTCCCCCTTAGATCTTTGTTGGGAAGATTCCTCGTGACTTGTTTGAAGATGAGTTGGTTCCTCTCTTTGAGAAGGCTGGCCCTATCTGGGACCTCAGGCTGATGATGGACCCTCTAAGTGGCCTGAACAGGGGCTATGCCTTTGTTACATTCTGCACTAAAGAAGCGGCCCAGGAGGCAGTGAAGTTGGTAAGTTCATCAAGATGAAATATAACATGTGCAGCAAATGCCAAATACAAAAAAAAAGTACAAACTTTGTCCTAATGTTAAGAATCTAGAACAGGGCTGTCCAATCTTGGTCCTCAAGGTCTTGGTCCACTATCCTGTATGTTGTAGATGTTTCCCTCTTCAAACACACCTGACGGTCGTTGTCAGGCTTCTGCAGGACTTCACAATAGGCTTGTCATTTGAATCGGGTCTGTTGGAAGAGGGATACATCTGACACATGGAGGATAGTAGCTCTCGAGGACCAGGATTGGACACCCCTGATCTAGAATGAGTGACTGGTGGCCAATGCATCAGCGAGAATTTGAACAGAAATCATATGAAAAGGTTCAGATTTTGAGGCTCTGGAAGTGGGAGACCATGAACATAAGCTCAAAGTCAAAATAAGAAGCATTGATTGAATAAAAACAAATGAAAAGCTGCTTAGGGCTGAATGCTGACATACAAGAACCGGGAAAACAGCATGTGGCCTTTCTACTGTTTACTACTACAATGAGCTGTGTGCTTATGGGAGGGCAGTAGAAAGAATAAACAAAGCACTTAAGTTACCAAAACTTCTCGTTTTCATAAGCACTAATTCTATTGTGAAACCTTTGTTCGAGTGGTGTTTCTCTATTTGGTGGTTATTGTCTTTGTCACAACATTAAATATATTTTTTCTTTTTCCCTTAAGTGTAATAATCATGAGATTCGCCCTGGCAAGCACATTGGAGTGTGTATATCAGTTGCCAACAACAGGCTATTTGTTGGCTCCATTCCCAAGAGTAAAACAAAGGAGCAGATTGTTGAAGAGTTTGCTAAAGTCACAGGTAAATGAGTGGAACAAATACAAGAATAACACTTGTAATTACAAATAAATAGTATTCCATGTTTATAATAGTCTAATGTTTGTTCGCTGTTGTTTCCATATTAAGTTCTTATTCTGCTTTCCTCGAGTGCATTATTTGACAGCTGTTCTGTCTCTACAGAGGGTCTCAGCGATGTCATACTCTACCATCAACCAGATGACAAAAAGAAGAACAGAGGCTTCTGCTTCTTGGAGTACGAAGACCACAAAACGGCAGCTCAGGCCCGACGTCGGTTAATGAGCGGCAAAGTGAAAGTTTGGAGCAACGTGACCGTGACAGTGGAGTGGGCGGATCCCATTGAAGACCCCGACCCAGAGGTCATGGCCAAGGTAAACACAACAGCTTAACAACACTTCAGGCAGAAAAATGTCATATGCGTAGTAAGTGAAATGTACATATTTGGATTAATCATCTCAGCAATGTGAGAGGACAAGCTGTTAATATTTGTGATTTTTATAGACCCCTGAGTAAAGACAAAAAATAAGTGACCAAATTAGTGAAAACTGAACAAAATGGGCAACAAAATCAACACAAATAAGTAGCACAATAAACTAAAATATAGAGGAAAAGAAATTTGACATTGTAGTGTCGACAAACTCACTAGCTTGTACTCTCAGCTCCCTCCAAGTGATCCCAGGCCAAACTGTTCTCTGTAATAGTCCCTCAGTGGTGGAACAAACTTACTGAAACGAAAAGACTAGTATCATCTGTCTCGGCCTTCAAGAGGCATTAAAGACTCTGCTCTTTAAAGACTTTACTGCACTGATGTCTGAGCCGCACAGCCCTTAGGTAGACGCTGTGTGTGTGTACGTACTCTACCTGACCCTGTGCAAAAGCACTTTAAAAAAAACTCTACCAACCCCAGTCTGCAGTCTCACCTATAGTTCTGTATATTTCTTGTACACCTTGTATCTGCAAGTGTCAGGGTTCTAGCTATCGCAATTTAGCGTATCGGCCCCGATGCCAAAATTTTGACCCGATATGCTAAATTTTCTCCCGATACACTAAATTTCAGTACAGCGCATCAGCATTTTGACTGTAATTTTTTGCCCAGATCAAACGCAGGGTCCAACATTAACGGTTGTCCGAAGCCCCTCCTCTGAATTACCTGTATTTTCTCTGTGTCTGTCCTCGGAGGATGCATTTACACCCTGAGTGAGTGTGCTGCCATTGGCTCCTCTGTGCTGACATCAGGACACAGACATACGGTGACGTTCTTTTATGCTTAAAACAACGGCGGCAGCTGAGCTTCACAATCCCCCTCCCCCCTAATCTCTGCGCTCCCTCAACACCCCTACTCTAAAATAAAATCCTAGCTAGAACCCTGAGTGTTATATGCTATGTTTATGTCCTCTATTGTAAGTCGCCTTGGATAAAAGCGTCTGCTAAATGTAATGTAATAGTGCAGCAGCAAGACAAACAGTGAAAATAGGACACGAGAAAACACGCTATACATAATTTATTATGTATAGCGTGTTTTTCTCTTGTGTCCTAATTATAAAAAGAACTGGAAAAAATCTGAACAATCAAATGGTAAAAGGTGCAACAATTGACTGTTGTGTAGTTTTTCAGTGGGAACAGGTGGATAAATACCATTAAGTGCACAGTGGAAGGAGTTGATGGTAAACATGACTGTCTGTTGCAGGTCAAGGTTTTATTTGTAAGAAATCTTGCCAATGGCGTCACAGAGGAAATCCTGGAGAAGGCGTTCAGTGAGTTCGGCAAACTAGAGCGAGTGAAGAAGTTGAAAGACTACGCTTTCATTCACTTTGAAGAGAGAGATGGTGCAGTGAAGGTACGTGTTTGTCACAGTTTTAGATAAAAAATATGACTAGTTGAACCAGCTGGGACAGGGTTTGACAGTTGACCTGAGTCCTACCACTACCGTGTCAGGATTTTCCAGGACGTTTTCTTTGTTGGAGTTGAGGTGAAATAGACGCTGCAGACATGTATAACAGTTTGATATGCTGTTTCTCAGGCCTTGGAAGAAATGAATGGAAAGGAGCTGGAGGGAGAGGCCATTGAGATTGTGTTTGCAAAGCCACCAGATCAGAAGAGGAAGGAGCGCAAGGCCCAGAGACAGGCGGCCAAAACACAGATGTAAGAAACACTGAGCCCTTCACATGGCCATAAAAACAGGTGTATGTGCAGGTCTTAAAAATTCTGGAATCTTGAAATGCTGTTTTCAGGACTTTAAAGTCTGGAATTTTGTGTGAAAGTCTTAATGAAGCATGGAAAAATGTTTGTCAAATTTTAGAGTATAAGGAAAATAATCTTGTAAGATAAGAAGTAACGTAAGGACGGCATGTAACAAACTGGATCTGATTTCAGGAACTTATTGGTACTGGAATTGTTCTAGAGAAACTTGTTTGTGATATCATGCACTTTTGTGATTTTGAAAACGTTTTAGACAGTAAAACACAGTTTACTGAGTTATGCATTCAGACATTTATTAAAATGAACGTTTCCACTATATATAACTGGTACAATCTCATCAAAATCATTATGCATGTGGGGGAGTCTGGAATTTTTATTAAGCTGAAGAACAAACATCGTGTAAAAACCCCTCCAACTAGGAATAATTGTAATAATCACCGTGTACCTCAGAAATGCTATAATCTATATATAATTCCATGCTTTCTTCAAAGTACAAATGTACATGTTGATGGTAGAATCAAATTTCCTGTTACTGTCTTTTGCTTTTGTTTGACTACATCACTTCCATTTTCTCCCATTTCTATTGTTTTTACACATGTGCTGATGTAAAAGAACAAAAACAGATTAACTGAGTACTGGGGACAAATTCAGGCGTTAATCTGATTTCTCATCATCAGATGTCCTGTTTACCTGATGACTTGAATAATCTGGTTTTAAAAATCAGATAATGATCAGAGTTTGTGTGGATATGAACAGGCTCATTGATGTCTTCCCAGGGAAACGGTTGAGAGTAGAAGATCGTGATTCTGATATGAGCTTTTGATCCATCTTATTCATTCAACCATTTATCATCCTGTGTCTGAATGAGCACCTTTACATTCACAGTGATGGTTGAACAGACCCTTTGTTCTTGGTTTGGTGGTCAGTTTCACATCAACCGTACTGTAACAGAATCAATCCCATACTCAGACTCAGACGGTGCAACTGGCCTGAATTTAGTCAAAGAAAAAAAAAAGATAATTCACTAGATGTATAGGACATGTAGAGAATTGAGATACTGTTTCTCTCAATTTGTTATTACAGCAATTTTTAGAATTGTACGTCAGTAAATAACTGGTGTATAAAGAATGGATTATAATGTGTGCAGAAATCTATTTACAGTAGTAACTGTAGTGTATTTGGTAACAATTATGAGGTGGTGAGGTGCATAATACCTTGAAATTGATCAGAGGAAACTCTGTAATCTGGTGTCTGAGTTGATGTGAAGGTTGAACAGAAGTGGAAAATACTATCAGCAGAATCGGGTTAAAGTGTTCTGTTAACGCTACTGTTAATGGTTATCAATTCCAAATAAAGGGAATCTGCTGCTGTTTTCCACCCAAACCAAGTCATCCCACCTAAGTATACATGAAAACAATGGCTTCATTCTCACATTCATGTAGGAGTGGGAGGAAGGGTCATTTATTTACTCCTGCCCCTTCTCCACACCATCATTTAGCCTCCTATCACATCAGCATGTGGTTGCACACAAAAAACATCAATTGTCTTGAATCCTTGAGTAAGTTGTTAACTTCAATTGTCATTCTCACCAGACACACACACACACACCCCTGTAGAGCCATAACAAAACCAAATGAATAAATGCATTTGTCCTTGTACAAATAAAATGATCCACATAAATCCCACATGTTTAAATATTAAATGCATTTGTGCTCCACAGGTATGATGACTATTACTACTACCCTCCTCCTCCTCACATGCCTCCTCCGGTCCGTGGGCGGGGCAGAGGCAGTAACCGGGGAGGCTACGCCTACCCTCCTGACTACTATGGCTACGATGAATACTACGACTACTACGGCTATGACTATCACAACTACCGCGGTGGCTACGACGACCCCTACTACGGATATGACGACTTCCAGTCACCTGGCCGAGGGCGTGGAGGCAGCAGGGGCGCCCGGGGTGGAGCCTCCCCAGCTAGAGGACGCGGTGGCGCTGGGGCACCCAGGGGCAGGGCCGGCTTCTCCCAGCGCGGCGGGCCCGGACCAGGCCGTGGCGGGCGGGGCGCAAGAGGAGGCGTGCAGCCAAGAGGGCGAGGAGGGGTACGTGGTGCGCGGGGTGGCCGCGGTGGAAATGTAGGAGGAAAGCGCAAAGCTGATGGGTACAACCAGCCAGATTCCAAGCGTCGCCAGACCAATAATCAGAACTGGGGCTCTCAACCCATTGCTCAGCAACCGCTCCAAGGTGGTGATCATTCTGGTAACTATTCCGGTTACAAATCTGACAACCAGGAATTTTATCAGGATTCTTTTGGGCAACAGTGGAAGTAAACCAGTAGGGCTTTGATTTAAAAAAAAAAAAAAAAAAAAAAAAAAAACAAAAAAAAAAAAATATATACGTGTTGTTGTTTTTTTTGTTTTTGTCTTTTTATTTAGAGACTTGATCTGATTGGCCCTCAATCCCATACGGTTGCCTGCATTTTTCCTCAATTGGTGACATCTGGCAAGATATCTTTTTGTACATATTTTAATAATCCGCTTGGACTCAAACAATAGTCACACTCCTACCTGTCTCTGGCGAACTGGTTTTCATTTTATGTTCTTTTGTTTTTTTTAAGATGGTCGTTTAAAAAAAAAAAAAAAAGATTTTCCATAACAAAGTTTGAAAAAAAATTTTTAGATGCAATTCTGTGCTCAAGCTGTCTATTTGGCTATAGCTTTATGTATGTTTTTAGAAATTCTGGTTTCCATGTTTTAAGTAGCTAACAGCAACAAAGCATATGTCTCCTAAACCTGTATTTAAAACAAATGAAATACAATTTGTATTGTCACAAAGTAAATGCGTGTCTTGTTATTGAAAAGAAGAAAAAAAGGACTATCGTAGTCCTATTTTTTGGCTTTACATTTTGGCTTGTATTCTTTGCTGTTTGTCTGCTTTAATAAACATACACGCACACGTGTACAAAACTTCAAATTGTGTTGCAAATTCATGTTTCGGCAAATTCTCTCTTCAAATTGCCTTCAAATTTAAGGCTCCTTGTGGAAGAAAATGGATTAAAGGTTTGCCAATGTTGGCCACATGCTACAGTGTCACCTTTGCATGCCATCAAATTCCAAATCACCTACTTCTATAGTCGGCATCTCTCAAGTGCTCTGTATGTGCAGTGACATAATCCATCCTTATGAGTTCCTCATGTCCCAAAACATAAATGTGTCACAAATTGGTGTCCTAAATTCACTGTCAATGCAGTGTAAAGAGTAAGCCCCGCCCCTTTCAGTCTGTCATACAAGTCCCTTTGGTTCTTAGTGGGGAAAATAAAAGCACAATTTGATTTTAATCTGAAAGTGAAGCTTTTCCTAGTCCCAGAAGGATCTACTTTAGCTGTTGAAGGCCTGGATACTAATCTGCATGTGTACTGGTTTGATATTGTGCTACTGTGGGAGACAACTGCCATGCATGAATCGCTTGTAGTTCTCTGTTCAGTTTGCTGTAATAGATGTAATGGCTGCTCCTAACCCCCCTCACACACACCCCACCCCTCCTGCCCTTTTTCCGTCCTTTGTCCACATTTCACCTGCTGCACCTTAAATGATTTGAGCCCGCCCAGGCTGCTGTTGTCGTCTTTAAAGCATCGACATGTGCATGTTAAACCTGAGGACGTGTGTCCTGCTTCGTCTAATGTTTGCAGATTCATTTTTACATGTTACACAGTTCTTCCTCTACAGTTTCAGAGTGTGTGTGTGTGTGTGACCTTAAACTGTAGCTGTATCTATAGATGTAACATGATCTTGTTTTCCATTCTCTAATTGCTTCCTTTTGTTACCTGACTAGCAGGGACAAGGGGTCGAGGCCGGTCCTGATGTGTCGCTATGAAGACTGACCAGTGTTTGGCGTTGACACTGCAGGCCCCCAGTGGATGGAATGGTAAGGTCACCTGACTCAGTGGTCCAATGGTATTCCACATCTCCTGAAACTGCCACGTTTGAAGATGATCAGAAGAGCGTTTTTTTTTTTTCTTTTTTTTTAAAGTGTAAAATCCTCCCCTCCCCCACCCGCCCCAGACAGACCTGCCATGAGACTTACCGAGTAAGAATTAATGGTGGACATCTTCTGGAAAAGTCGTAGCACTTTCATTTTTGTTCAGTTGGAGCTGTGATGTTCTATTTCGTTGTTGAATGACATCTGTAACGGACTAGAAGAGATGGTCTCTGGTTATCGGAGAGGATCGGCGTGCAGCGTTCAGGTGCGATCCACCGCTGCTGAAGCTCGGCCATTCCAGGAAAATGGTTCTTTATGAACCACCGATGGTCTAACTACCTCAGTTTGAGGTTTTTACCTGCTCTCTCCTTTTTTTTACTTGAGGAACCCAAACCTTCCACCTCAGAGGTGAACAAACAGCAGCAGCAGTGGAGTAGTAGTTCTCAGCCGAAGGGTTGGTGTGGTTGTAATGGAGTGGTGTTGGGGGTACTTTTACCCACAAACACATTTAACACATCTGGAAAATCCAGCATCAAAACAAGGTCTTTTAAAGCACAGACCTCAGTTTAGTTCAGGTTCTACCTTCAGACCAATGTGATTTAAGTCAAATAACATATAATAACCTATAAATACAATTTGTTCTTGTTTGTGTAAAATTTCAATTACTTTTTGGCCCACCAAAGGGTCCAGTGTGTATGAAATGAAAAAAATGACAGTCCAGGGTCTCATTCAGACCAATATCACAAGTAAAATACTTGAATAATAATCTTTAAAATAGTGACTCCAAATGTTTCTTTGTTTTAGTCTAAAAAATGACATTTACATAACGTAATTATAAGTTTCTTAATATAAGGTTACTTTTTTCACACAAAACTGAGGAGGTATCATTATTTATAACTCATGTTATTTTATTTGAAGTCACATTGAGTTTTATATGGAACCTGAACGCCCTTAACTATTAATAATTTCAGTATAACTTTAGCACTTATGAAATTTATCCCATGGGTGCATTTGGACCATGTGGGGAGTCACATGTTTGACACCCCTGTACTCGAGTATTTATATTGATTAAAAAGGTCAAGCAGAGACAGAACTTTATGGATTGGAATCATATTCTGAGTGTTTTAAAGGATATACTATATATATATATATATACACAATACTACCAGCAAGTTCAAATTTGATAAATTGTGTAAATTAGCAAAGGCAGACTGCTCTGTCTCATATATCTAAAAAAATATATATATATATGGAAATGTCTAAGATGTAATGGATGAAATGCATACATCTGTTGTCGGGAGTTGGCACCGACTTATTAACAAATTCAATATTTATTTAAGAAAACCCTCATTTATCCCAATGTAAAACTATATTGTGACATTAGTCATTACAGCTGAATTCAGTGTTCGCATATTGAACCTGTTCAGTTTCCCTTAAACCGGAAACGTACTCACCTCCATCTAACATCAGACTCCACCCACAGACAGATAAGCCCCTCCCTCAACCCCACATTAAACCACCCACACCAACTCTTAGACATGACGTAGGCGTGTTCCTGAAATGAGCCTGAACGAGCCTGGTCGTCATGGCGATGGACTGTACCGGAGGTGTGTTTTTTCCTGTTTTTTGTGACTTTTTGAGGGGCTGCGGTCCTGGTCGGTCTTCCACGGTGGACCATGTGTCCCATCAGTGTACGCATGTCCTGTTTGTGTTTGATCATGAATGACCACAGACGTCCACAGAAGCTGCCTTTCATTTTTAATACCTTAAAAACCCATCTGAGACGGGAAATAAGTGCAGAAATGGACAGACATTTCACACTGTAGACCAGGGACGTTGAAGTCAGTTTAGTTCAGGTTCCACATCCAGACCATTATGATCTGAAGTGGATCAGAACCAGTCAAATGAGAAGACATGATGCATAAATAACGACAAATGCAAACTGTTCTCCATGTTTTAGAGGGAAAAATAGTCAAATTACATGATGAAAATGTCAATGTCCACTAACTATACTTTAAACAATGTGAACAACCTGAAATTTATCAAGAAAAATAAGTGCAATTTAAATTCATATTAAGTTTCTCCACTTCTTATTGCCACATGTCCATTATAACTTAAAGATCACAATGGAACTACAAATACACAAAACATTGTAACAGACAGAATCTTGGTACAATTACACTAATTTATATTAAGATGTTTCAGCTTCAGATTATTCACCTTTATTATCCACAGCTCAATATGATCTCAAATGGTCCAACCCAGTAAAATAACAACATAATAACCTATAAATGTCAAAAATTGCCCATAATCTCCAAAAATTTGAGAAACAAGGAACAAAATTAACAGAAATAATGAAAAATAAAAGATCAATGCAAGAACACATGAAAAAAAAAAAAGCTGAGAAATGTGAGCAAATATTGTTAAAATTGCACTTTCCTAAAAACATTTTAGATTGACGTAAAAATTGTCATGTAATTTGACTGTCAAGTTTAATTGACTTTGTTCTAATCTCTGGGTTATTGTGAACATATTTTACTGGTCTGATCCACTTCAGAACTAAAGCAGTTCTCACCTTCGGTGTAATTTCATGGGCCTGATTGGACCATTTGTCGGCCGGTTTTGGCCCATGGGCCGTATGTTTGACCCCCCTGCAGTAGACTGATTAGAACGCCATAGTCAGTGTTTGGTTGTGACAAATGATCCTGTAGATGTAAAAAGGTTTAAGTTCATCTTTTTGCAAAGTTAGAATTCATGTTATTATGGAAATAAAATGTTTAAAGGAGAAAAATCCGACTCAAACATTTAATGTTGGGAGATAAATATCAAGAGTTTTTATTTCCAGAGAAATAAGAAGAAAAAAAAGGACTAAAATCTTGCACAACAAGGCTGTAGTCTGAGTGGAGTGTGCACAAGGCATTCTGGGAATTGAAGGAAATGGCATAAAAAGTCTTTGTCGGTATCTGAAAGAGAATATAAAGTCTTGTTTTTCCCAGTAAACATCAAATGCATCATCTCACACAAAGCCACGTGTTTGTGATGATTTCTCCTTTAAAAAACACCTTTTCAACCCATAGCGTGTCATAGTCTTATCTTATTTGTGACATTTGCCATAAACAAAGTGTCTTGGATTGTGCAGCTTGTTCAGTTTTTTGGGAAAGACAGATTGCAGATTTTTTTTTTTTTTAGTATTGACTGAGTGTTGGATCAACAATTCAACAGGTCCAGGAACTTTTTTTTGCTAACAACTGTATTTGCATTATTGCAAATGAATTGTTTTATATTGTACAGTGAGGTGAGTTAAACCTATTTTTCTAATAAAGTTATTGACTTGGATCATGGTCCTGTGGTTTATTATACAGGGTTCATACAGTGCTTGAAATCCTTGAAAATGCTTGAATTTCAATGTGTTTTCAAGGTCTGAAAAGTGCTTGAACTTAAGAGCTTGGAATTGTAACTGATATAATTTATGTTTTTATTTTTCATATTAACTCAAACCATAGCTGCTTACAGAGATACATTTAGGAAAATAAAATTCCCAGTTGTTCTCAGGTCGACTCCAGGTACACTTAACTAAATATTTTGGGGTGTTATTATGAATCATGATTGTAGAGGTTTATGCATAATGCACCACTGTACATCAGTGTGGGAAAAAATGAGTAAATGTATTTGATGTGCAGGAAAGAATTTAAAATGACCCTTAAAAGCGTTTGAATTTGAGCTTGGAAACCGTGTCTGAACCCTGAATTGTAAAGTTAAGTATATGATGTGTAAACAGTGTCCAACATAAAGGACTTGAACTTCCATAAAGTCTGTGTATCTTATTGAAGGTGGAAAAACTGCAGATTTATTGGAAGTGGTTTTAAAATGGACCAACTGTATTTTTTTCTCCCTTGGACTTAACTAGACCGTCAAGGTAAATAATAATTTAAAAATAAAAAAATACATTTTCTGTGTTAACGGCAAGAAAAAAAAGTTGTTTCTTTAACTCACTCAGGGAAAAGTTTGTCCGGAAGTGACGTATGTGCCTCGCGTTGCCATGTCTGATCTGAAATCCGTTTCAGTTGATATGAAATTTCTCAGACTTGCACTAAAAAAGGACATGACATGAGTCACTTTAGAGAAGGTACAGTGTTTTAATGTCTGAAATTCAATATTTATTCGCTGATAGCTGTATTATCACTTTTTAATTCTTTTTTTTTTTTTTTTTTTTACCCTCTATGACATGTTTTGTCCTCCAGAAACATCCATTTATATGCGTAGGAGGCTAATAACATATGGTTCTGTTATTAATATTCACACAATTGACTGGGACAATTTTTGTATAACTTAATTTTGATCGAGGGGCCAATTTTGACAATATGTATGTTTTAACGTGTTCATGGAAACCTTATAAATACTTGATATTATTAATAATTATTTATTCTTAAAATGCTTTAATTAGTATTTTGGTAATAATTTCTATATTAGCTTTCTTCCTTCCCTTCTCGTTATGTTATTCGATAACCTCGTAAAAAAAAAAAAAAAAAAAATAGATTACTTCGTGGGTTTTGCTCATTCAGTTGCATCCTCCATCAGACCTGGCAACCCGACCTGGATTAGCATTACACTCCGTCTGTCACTGAAGTCGGTCCAGACCGTGACAAACGACATAACATGAAGTAAATCCCTGACACTAACCCGAATGACGGTCTTGTGCGTGTCACGGGGGGAGATAAAGATGCCTTTAAGTATATGAAGAAGAACTTTCCAGAGTATTTTCGCTGTGAGTTCAAGTGTTGGAAGTTGTTGTTAGCATAAGCCGTTGGTTGTTAGCTAGCTAAGTGGGTCAGTTAGCTGCAGCGACGAAGTGATTTAACCCGGTTTAATTTCCAGTAAGCACAGTAAAAGTGCTTGTGTTTGTGTGGTTTACTGTGTGCAGGTCCATGGACAGGATGGCAGGTGTTTTAAGTTATTTGGAGAATGTTAAACGGAGGCTGAAGTTGGACGTCCTGAGGGAGGCTGGACGTCAGTATCCAGTTTTCTGTTTCCTGCTGCTGTCGCTGCTTTCACTGACGGTGCTGCTCAACAGGTCCAGTCCAGTTCTGTACTAATGCACTCATTTACAAGACACCATATAATACAGTACAAGATGAAGTAAAGACACAGTGGAACGGACAAACTCAAATCAATAGGTAGCTCCTTATATTGAGTAGTTTAGTCACAGATTTGTTCACATTTAATAAGAGAATACAAATATGGGATGTAATGGACAAAAAACTCATACTATAAATAAACGTAAGCATAAACCTAGTTTATGAAGTTACTCAGCTGTTTACAAAAAAACAGTGAAAGTTGGAACCACATTTGTTCTTGTTAGACTTTTTATGTTGTTAACTTATACAAAATGATGACCAAATTAAGTAAATAGTGAAAAAATGTTTTAAAGAATGAAAGCTTCCTTTTCTCAACACAGAAGCTTAATGTAATTTGTATGGGTCTTTCCTCATTTTGCAACAGGATAAAGGTTACTTTTTAAAATGTTTTATGGTTTTTAATCACAAACCGTCTTATTTTCCCCTTGGTTTGCAAAAAATAACTTGCATCTCATTTAATCTCTGTATTGATATCTTAATAGTTCACCACCTTCAAAAATAAAGTCAACTTTCTTACCATAAATAAATGAGCAAACAAGGGAAGTGGCAATATTGTCTATTATGTTTATGAAGATGCAATGTTTTTAAAGCTGTTTGGTTTCTGTTCTGAGTCAAAAAAAAAAAAGAAGAAGAAATCTAGCATTGTGATTATTTCTGTTTCGGGTTTTTTTTTTTTTTTGCAAATTGTTTATTTCTCATGCAATAAGCATCAAAAATGTGAAAATTGATTTTACGTGTTGAAACTTCAAAACAGATGAATCAAAGTAAATAATATTGTTCTATCAAAATACTTCTGCAACCGGGGTTAAATACATACAATAAATATTAGGGGTGTAACGAGATGTGTAACGTGAGATGTAATTTGGCTGGATTTCTCGTCGCATTAAAATTCTGTCTCGCGAGAGTTATCCAGCAGGCAGCCAGAATGATGTCGTAAACACAGGTATCAGCTGTTCCTATTAACGACGCCCCCCCCCCACTTTCAAATGTTGATCCAGCATCTGTAAAGAGGAGGATAAAAGGCAACGTCTGTAACTTTGTACAAAGGACATTTATTAAAGTTCTGACCGTTCACTATCATTGGTCTGATGGGGGGGGGGGGGCTCCATTCCAAACATGGAGGACGCGTTTGCGCACTCCGTTGCTAAGGGCCCGCCCACCCGTGCGG
>JAPSES010000098.1:1051216-1064864 GCA_029822895.1 Maxillicosta whitleyi | reverse complement strand
ACATGTTTTTAATGTTAGTCTGGATTAAAGGTGAGGTTACACATGTTTTTAATGTTAGTCTGGATTAAAGGTGAGGTCACACATGTTTTTAATGTTAGTCTGGATTAAAGGTGAGGTTACACATATATTCTTAGTGTTAATCTGGATTAAAGGTGAGGTTACACATGTTTTTAATGTTAGTCTGGATTAAAGGTGAGGTTACACGTATGTTCTTAGTGTTAGTCTGGATTAAAGGTGAGGTTACATGTATGTTCTTAGTGTTAGTCTGGATTAAAGGTGAGGTTATACGTATGTTCTTAATGTTAGTCTGGATTAAAGGTGAGGTTACACATATGTTCTTAGTGTTAGTCTGGATTAAAGATGAGGTTACACATATGTTCTTAATGTTAGTCTGGATTAAAGGTGAGTGTGATGTCGTTTCCAGGACTACCACACCTGGCTGGACCTCCGTGAGTTTGAGACGCGTCGAGGCGAGCGTTACATCACCCACGAGAGCGACGACGCCCGGTGGGAGGAGTACGCTGATGAGAGAGGCCTGCACTACCCCAAACACTTCATCATGTCCCCGAACCTGGACGACATGGATGAGGACCCCTAGAGGCGGTCGCCATGGAGATGACACGCCAAGGTTCATTCCATTTCCTGCTGTTTTTTTTTTTTTTATATAAGCCATAATAACTGACGTCTTCACTGCCAGAAACAAATCTTGGGAGTATTTTTGTGACGTGAAGAGCAACGTTTACGGAAAAAACATGGAGTTACGGTGGTTTTTATTCACTGGGATGATTTTTTTTGCACTATCAGGAAACTCTGGAGGAGGATTCATCTGCAAAAAACTCAACATTTGGGCAGGATTTTAGTCAGTACACGTGGCTCCGTTCGACCAAACTGACTGTTTACATAAAAGACAAATACAAAGATCCCGTTTATTTCCACGTAGGTAGAATTTAACAACATGGTGCACCTGAAATCTGACAAATCAAATGTTCTTCTTCACTTCTGCAAAGAAAAATCGCATTCAGTGATTTTGTCTGGACCTGGATGAGCTGCTATTTCTGTCTGTCTTTGTGAACTGAACTGATCTGAAACCAGCCTGAGAATTTATTAATCCACATTTTATATTTTTTTTCTAGAAAAACTGTCATGTGATGAGATTTTATGGGAAATATTAGAGCTGAATTAAAGCTGACTCTTTGACTTATGACTGGATGTTATTTATTTATTTTTTTTCATGATGCTCTACTGTCATTAGACTCAGTTTTTGTTTCTTTTTTACACTTAGTTTTTATCATTTCATAACAAATTACTCTGGGCAAGAGATAATAGTCACAATCTAATAGTAAAGATAATTTAGGTTAGATTAGGGGGGGTCAAACAAACCCGGGGGCCAAAATTGGCCCACCAAAGGGTCCAATCGGGCCCCTGGGATGAATTGATGAAATACAAAAATTACACTGAAGATATTAACCATCAAAAATATTCAAATAATTTTACGTCAGATCAATAAAATAAATAACCTAGAACAGAATCATAATAACCTACAAATAATGAAAAACGCATTTTTTTTTCTCTTTGGTTTAGTGGGGAAATTTTTTTTAAAAATACACAAAATTGTTTACATTTACAGATTTATTTATTTTTTTGCAAAAAAATATGAACAATATGAACAAATATGAACAACCCAAAACGTGTCAATAGAATTCAGTGTAATTGTAGCAATATTCTACTTGTTATTAAATATTTAGTGTATTTGTAGATCCACTACATTATAATGAACATGTGAAAATGAGGAACTAAGTACAAATAATGGAATAAATTGTAAAAAAAAAATTGCACTTTTTTCTTAATAAATTTCTTTTTGCTCATGTTTTGTTTGTAGATGTAAATATTTTAATTATACAATTTGTATTTTTTTCACGCTAAAATGTAGTAATTACTCATATAATTGTGGAATTGATATAATTTTATATATTATGTTATTATTTTAATGATCCGTTCCACTTCAGGTCATACTGGGCTGTATGTGGAACTGAACCAACAGTTTTACACTCCTGGGTTAGAATTATAAAATGGCATCAAGTTACACAATTAAATTTTTACAGCAGCCGTTTATGAAACACTTCACAGGACTATTAAACAAACATACATTAATTGTTTTTAGATAAACTAATCCATTCACTGTATCGTGTAATGTTCATCTTGCAGCCTCAGCATAAATGTTAATCTTTCAATTTTATGAATTTCATCGACAATTTTCAATCAAATTGAAGCCATTTATGAGTGATTGTTTGCTTATGTGTCCTCAGTGTTATTGTCATTTTGATCAGTGGTACATGATAGAACCAAATATAGTCACCCAGGTCTTAGTTTTGTAGCATAGAATATATAAAAGTACAGTCACAACAGCTGAACACACAAACAGAACTCGCATTCTGAAGAAAATATGTAAAAAAGAAAGAAATGATGGTGGAATTATGGGAAATGTAGTACAGAAAAATAAAGGGTGATAACTGTGTTAAATTGTGGCGGCATAAAGACAGTAAAAAAAAAATTTCAGTTATTTCAGTTTTTGAGGACTACTGGATTGGAAAACCCGAGGTAGAACTGGTGTTTAAAGTTTAAGAGAAAGAGGGAAACGAACAGAACACGGTAGGGATCATTAAACTCCAGGTGGTGGCAGTAGAGCGACATCTAAGCTGTACGCTACCGATATAATAGAAAGCGAAGAAGAAAAAGCGGAAGACGCTGCTAGCTTTTATGCTAGCTGACAAATGATTAAAGTAAGAGATGTAGTTGGTAAACAACTGAAAACAAACAAATGTCAGCATGTTAGTGGAGTAATTTAGTGTTTTGGGTGACGATTCGTCATATGTCAACGTCGGTTGGACGTTAAATTAGCTAAAAACAACGAGGATCGCGGGGAGCTAACTAAGCTAACCGTGTAGCTAGTGAACGTTAGCCGCAGTTGTGACAGCAACCATGATGGCGTCCACTTACAACGCCAAAGATGAGGACGGACACATCACTGTGGCCGGGCCCGGAGGGGGGACACTGAGGAGTAGGAAGCCCGAAAACACAGCGTTTAAGCAGCAGAGGCTTCCGGCATGGCAGCCCATCCTCACAGCCGGTACCGTCCTCCCGGCCTTCTTCGTCATCGGACTTATCTTCATCCCCATCGGCATCGGCCTGTATGTCACCTCCAACAACATCAAGGAGTTCGAGGTATTAATAATAATAATAATTATAATAATAATAATGCACAACAAGACACATAACAACTACTAGTACTATGGACCAGTTATTAACCTGTTGATAATTACATTAATGACAAAAACAGACAGTCCACAACACACACACTAACCAAACTCCATTCACAAATGAACCAGTTTATGTTTTCTCTTGTCATTTGCTTTTATTTACACTATTTAAAGTGATGTAAAGTAAAAATACAAAATGATGATGATCAAATGGGTAATTCGGTGTGTGGACAAAGTTAACTGGTAACTGTTAATGTGCTGTAGTCACAGTTAAATTAGGACATACAATTATGTCAAGTCTTAAACTGGAATTCATGTCTAGAGTGAGAGGTTACTCGGATCTATATTATTTTTATTTAGAAATTATTTGTCTGATTCTGTCTAATGTAATTAACATGTGCCCTGAAGTTGGATTTTTTTTTTTATAAATCAAACCCAATAAATCACATGTGATTTTTGGTTAATATTTAAATGTAAAACTTTTCCATTAACTTATCACACAAAGAAGACAGTGAGAGAAAAAAATCCTTTATTGTTTTAATTCAGGTGATAAAAAGGTTTAGTAGGTTTAAGATGGTGACCTACAGCCAGTTACAGGAGCTCCTCACCTTGTTTTCCTACTTTTTCTATTTTCTGTTGGATATAGGCACGTTTCTTTTTCTTTTTTCTTTTATTATACAAATATCTTTAGTAATTTTTTTTTTTTTTTTTAACAAGAAAGTCGTAAAAGTGGGCTTCAAAAATGCGTGATTGCACAAGGGTTCACCCACTTTTACTACTTTCTTGTTAAAAAAAATTTACTAAAGATATTTGTATAATTGTATATAGCCTAGTAATTCTAGAGAGTTTTATTTTTATTGTATTTTATATTATGTTTTATTTTTAATATTCTCACTTCTTAATGATGCACCATTCAATCTTTTGTTGTTGTTTTTTGCGCCCCTACAGTGTGTTCTCTGAGAACCTGTAACTGTGGATTTGTCCACTGTGAGATAAATAAAGTTATCTTATCTTAAAAAGCCTGTTTGATCGTACTCTGTTGTACCTCCACAGATCGACTACACGGGCGTTGACATGTCCAGCCCCTGCTTCAACTGCTCCCAGAACTTCAGCTGGAACAGCACCAGACCCTGCACCTGCTCCATCCCCTTCTACCTGGATCAGCCGTACGAGGTAAGAAAAACCCACGGGACATGAGCAACATGGAGACGCCACGGGTTATTTACACGTCCAACTTTTACCTTCACCAACAGAGCAACGTCTTCATGTATTACGGCCTGTCCAACTTCTACCAGAACCACCGCCGCTACGTCAAGTCACGAGACGACAGTCAGCTGAACGGAGACTCAGAGGCACTCGTGGTACAAAGCGTCACACTTTAACTCTTAACCCGTAAAGACCCAAACATCCACTGATGAAAGCGTTTAACTCCTGCATACATACAACACATACATGGAAATAACTGGCGTCAAATACAGTTCTACATCTTTTCATGGTCATCGGATATGACCATATTTGGACGTTCAGAGGCTCTGTAGTGAATATGTACAAAATAATTAAAAATGTGGAAAAACATAATAATAAGTTACAAAATGGACAAAGTCATCCATAAAAAATGATCAGAATATATAATATTTAATCAACAAAATAATAAACATGAACAAAATAATCCACAAACTGAAGCAAAAAGACTAAAATTGGCAACAAAATATGATCTTCTACAACAGTAATTCAGTGGATGGACACGCTGTGTTTATGTTCAGATAATGACAGATTTTACTGGAAAGTTACTTTTTCTTCGGTTTTTCTTTCTTATCCATATTATAATCATCAACTTTAATTTGAGCTTTCATGAACATCTACATGATCAGTCAGTTAAATATTAGGAAATACCTGATTTTCACAGAAACAATTAAAAATACAGAGGATAATATTATAATAAACGGTGATAAATCATGTAGGAAATGTTAAATGTATTTAAAAAACTAATTTGGGAACAAATGTAGCGCTGGGTCTTTATGGTTTTCCAAATGAGTATTTTTTTTCTATATTTGTTCATCCATGGGCCGTCCACACCGACAGAACTCCACAAATAAAGGTTAAATACAAATATAAATGTTTTAACAGGATGTCGTTCATGTCTGTTTACAGTTTTCAGGTTATATTTGGGAGTCGACCTATAATCTGTGTTTGGTCTTTGTTCGCAGAAACCCAGTAAAGAGTGTGAACCGTACGCGTCTCACGACAACAAGCCCATCGCACCGTGCGGCGCCATCGCCAACAGCATGTTCAACGGTGAGGCGTGTTCCTGCTGCGGAAACACCAGATAATAAATGATATATTTATTATTCAGGTCCATGGAGTTATTGTGCAGAGGTCTGTCAAGTATGAAAGATGAAAAGATCCTATCACAATAAAAGTTAAGTTCTCTCCAGCACATTTGAGCATAGCGGCACCCCACGCTGTGATTTTTTTACCCCCACACTGTGATGTTGCCTGTTACGCTGTTTTTTAACGACAGGGTTCTTGGCCGCTATGCCCCACTCCCTGGTCCAATATCCTACCCCCCCCCGCTATCCGTAGACATCCCCCCCACTTCTGCTATCTGTGTACATCCATCCCACCTGCATTATCCGTGTACGTCCCCCCACCTGGACCGCTACCCCCACGCTATCAAAAATTGTTGGTGAGAACCCTGTCAAAGATGTTAAAAAAGTCGTAAAAGTCTGTGTTTTCCATCTGAACTCTGGCAGACACGCTGGAGCTGTTCTACAACGATCCGAACGGAACCAAGGTCCAGATCCACCTGATGAAGACGGGCATCGCCTGGTGGACCGACAAACACGTCAAGTTCCGGAACCCCGGAGGCAACAGCCCCAACCTGACCGTGGTGTTCCAAGGTTCCAGCGTCTGTTTTGTTTTTGTTCCACGCACAGACCCCCCCCCCCCCCCCTTTAAATATAATCCCTCATTTCGTTGTCCAAACACGCACGACTGATGCCTTTCACAGACTTATGAAATCAAACATCTAATGTTTAGAGGAAAAAAGTGGGGATTTTATTTTTGTCCAAAGTCGTGCAGCCGTAGGTTTTAGTATTTTGGTAATTTTATGGTTTTTTTTAACTTGTCTTGATGTTAATGTAGTGACAAGTGCTAAGGATAGAAATAAGAGCCTGTGCCTTTAAGAAGGTGATGTCACATGACTTGGTAGTAGACGACGTTCGAGCCAAAACGCAGTTTTAAAGTCTGTTCTGAGCGGTCGTATCAGTCTTAAATGTAACCTTTAGAACCCTGTAGGAACCCTGTGTCTCACTGTTCCGAGGTGAATATGACCCATAACCTTTGGACCCTGTGTTTGGGAGAACATCCTTCCTTTTAAACACGAACCGTGTGGCATCAAACGTCAGAAGGACGTCATGTTTACATTTATACAGCGTCCAATGAAACGGAACCGCAGTTTCCTGTTTGATCAAAGCTTCGGTCCATTCCTGACTCTGTTCCGCTTCTTCACTGCTGCTTTTTTCTCTCGACCCAGGGACGACAAAGCCCGTGAACTGGCGTAAACCCGTCTATGAACTGGACTCGGACCCAGAAAACGACGGCTTCATCAACGAGGACTTCATCGTGTGGATGCGAACGGCCGCCCTGCCCACCTTCCGCAAACTGTACCGCATCATCCAGAAGAAGAAGGACATGGTTCTGACGCTGCCCCGAGGGAACTACACCCTGGAGGTGGTCTACAGTATCCTTTACATCAGTGGGTCTCAACTGTGTGTGTGTGTGTGTGTGTGGGGGGGGGGGTGCACATATATCAGTATATGTATCGTATCGTTGGTTGTTGGCCACACCCACCCCTACTATCACCAAAACAAAATAGGGAAATGAAACACAATAAACTAATGTAAACAAAAAAACAGGAGAAAACGTTCCAAAACCTGAAAGATCCAAAAACTAATAACAGGCTGATGTAGATGTTCATTAAAGCTCAAAGGTTTTTATATTAAAACCGAGGAAACTGAAGAAAAGGTGACTTTTTCAGTCAAATCTGTCATTAATTAATATTTAAAACCCGACTACACTCAAGGCACTTTTTTTTTTTTTTTTATATTTGTCTTCATTTTATTAATTACTTTGACAGATTTTGTTGTTTTATTCCTTCATTTGTGTTAATTTTGTCACTTATTTTTATTTATTTTTCTACATTTTGCTGTCTATTGTATTTTTTTTGTTGTATTTGTAATTTATTACCTTTATGTTTCTGTTTTAACTCATTTTGGTGTTTATTGTTGTAGTCTTTTAGTCCATTTTGTCAATTTTTTGTTTATTTTTCATACTATTTAACATTTTGCACATTATTTCATTCGTGTTTTTTCTCATTTTATTAAATATATAAACCAAGAGTGTCCATCTGCCATATCTGATGACCATGAACAGACGACAAATTGCATTTTATACTAATTATTTACATGGATTGATGGGATTAGTGGATCGATAAGTATAAAATACTAGAGATGAGCAGATACTTTAGTTTTCCAGCAGCTCTTTGGGTCTTTATGGGTTAAAATCCATCGTCATTGGCTTCGTTTGGCGTTTCCATCCTTAACCGTCTGAACTCAGACTACCCCGTTCGCAGCTTCGAGGGCAGGAAGCGAATGATCCTGAGCACCATCTCATGGATGGGGGGCAAAAACCCTTTCCTGGGCATCGCGTACATCACCGTGGGCTCCGTCTGCTTCTTCCTGGGCGTCGTCCTGCTCATCATCCACCACAAATACGGCAACCGCAACAACAGCGCCGACATCTCCAACTGAGCTCCGCCCCCCCGTCGCCTGAGCTGCAGCGTCAAAGTCACAAAATCACAAAGTATAAAATACGACATGCTTTCCTGAATTGCCGAATTTATGTTAATTTTAATTATATATTTAACGTTTGCGACCAATTGTTTGCCAAAGTTCGCGCAAATGTAGCCGAAAGTGCAGCTGCAGACGACAAATAACAGCAGATTTTAACTTTTTTGGTCTTATTTTGACTCCGAAACGTCCAGAATTCCTGTTACAGACTTTGAAAGTAAATACAATTCAGGTCTGGAATTAGACCAAAGGACCAGGAGGAGTTTTTTTATTTTGTTTTTATTCACTTTAAACTTCACTGCTGCAGAGTCAAGCTGCAGACGGAGGTTTTTCAGCCAAAACCAAACATATTCTGATTATAGTGATAGAAATCAGAAGAAATGAACACGTACTCAAGTGGGAGAAGCTGAATGGGCAAAATTATAAAGTGAAAGTAACATTTAAGCTTTAATTGTGATACAGTTTAACACTGCGCTGCTTTAATTTGACTAAAATATGCTTTTAAATTCTGTAACAAATGACACTTTTTCTAAGGCTGAAGGAATAAAATCAGAGAAGCCTTTAAAACATCATTTAGGAAATATTTGCAGAAAAATAGACCTGACAAAAAACTTTATTATAAATATACATATTAGTGTCGTCACAGAAATACAGTATTTATAATTTACAAAGTGTATATTTGGACAATATTAGCAAGTGAAAGTAGGATTTAAGCTTTAATTACAATAGAGATTAAAACTGCACTGCTTTAAGATTCTGTAACGGATGACACGTCTGTTATTTAAGGCAGAACACGAGAATAATTATAAAGTAAAAGAATAAAATTGAACACATAGAAGCCTTTAAAACATCATATAGGGAATATTTGCAGAAAAATAGACCTGAATGATGTAAAAAAAAAAAAAAGTGCATATTTTGATTCTATTAGATTCTATTTCCAGCCGTGGTTGGTTTAAAGAAAATATATACATATCACTATGGATACAGAAATAAAATATTAATACTTAATACAGCACTTCCAAATTTACAAAGTGTCTCTAATGTAAAAAAGAAAACAGATCTATATAAAAGATTAAAAAGCCTTAAAATACAAATAAAATTCCACAAAAGGATTTTAAAAATGAATATAAGTTAACAAACGTGTGTGTGTGTGTGGACCTGAGTCTGATCTCTGAGGTACCCCTGCAGTTCAGGTGTGCTGCGACATCCCCCGTTGCATGCTGGGTAGCTGAACCGTCAATGTGTTCGTGGAGCTGCGGCGGCGGCGGCTCGTCTTCGTGCCTCGGCTTTAAGTAAATAAATCAAACGTCATGCTTTTGCAGATTTCACAGCTCTGAAAACGTGAGCTCCACACGAGCTCAGCCACTGTAAAACGGTTTTGTATTATTTTTTAAGGAATATTTGCTCGTAAAAACCAGTATTTGCACGCCAGACCTCAGGGGTTTTTGAGTGTTACGCGGGTTCAAAATGGGAGGAAGCCGCCAGCGTGTGGTCGTAATGCAGTACATGTACATTAACGCGGTGTTGTAGCTTCTGTCGTCGTCGTTTACATGCGGTAATAAATGATCGTACAGCATGAAACCAGCCTAAAACAGTTCAGTGGAATGTGTGTGGTTTAATGTCGTCACTCAAACAGAAGCTGACACTAAACATGTATAAAGCGTGTTAACGGACACTGCATGTTCTACTAAATATTAAGGTGTTTTTTTTTTGTATGTGTTCATTTTAGAGTTGCACTATGTTTACATTTATTTTGATATTCCATCTGTGTTTTATTGCTTTACAGAAAAAAAAGTCATTAAATCTAAAAGTGGGTTACTGTGATGTTTGTCTTTTCCTGTTATTTATGATTTATAATGATTTTATAAAGTAAACTGCCTCGGCTAATCTAAATATTGATTATTATGAATAAAATAAATACAAATTCAGTCCAAATGATAGTTGGCTGTAGTTTCACAGATACAGGCTTGGGTCAAATTGTGGAAAGGTGAGAATTGATGAAAAAATGAGGTTCAGTTCAAAGGGATGTTTATGTCAGAACCACCAGCTCTTCAAAACACACTGACTTTACAGGGTTTTTTTTTTTTTACTGGAACATTTATATTTATTATATCTGTTGGGTAAGTAGATGAAAACCAGTAGCACTTTATCAGAAACACTAAAAACATCTGAGCAGAACTGTGGTCGTGTGTTTTCAGCTCATCTGATCTAAATATGTCAAATTTGTCTCATTTAATCTGAGGCAGATTATATATTTTAAATATAAATCAGTGTAATCTGCAAAACTGAATACTACGAAATATTTATGACATGAAACAAAATGCTTTTACAGACGAACATTGCTTTTGGTAAAAATAATGAAGTACATCTTGTTACCTGTTACACAAATTGATTCATTGAGGTGCAGTTAGCTTAGCATTTAGCAAGTTAGCTTTTCATTAAATTTGAGCTGGGCAAAATTATATTAATATATTTTTTTATTAAGTTCTGTAGTCATGAGAGAATTGAATAGTTTTAAACGGATTTAATATGAAATGTAAAAAAAAAAAAAAAAAGAGTTACCGTTGTGTTTAATACCTCGTTGGACACATTAAAAGAATTCTGTGCAGTGTTTATATTGTTAATTAGCAAAATGTTGATTTGTCTTTGACTTATCCTACAAAGCTAATAATTTTAGTAATTATTTTTAATAAAGTACAAGAAATAAAACAAATACATGTACTTATTATGTAAATATCTTGAAATAATTGTTTGATATCTGACAATATTCAGGGTTAGAGTTAGCATTAGTCTCTAACTTTACAACAAGGGTTAACGTGCGTTAGTGTGTATGATAGAATTATCTATAACAGGTTAATATTTTGGATATTAGCACTAAAAGAAAGAAAAGTGGACATATTTGGGAAAAACAAAACTAAAGAGCTGGCAATTCTTTTCTGTTTAATGCCAGTTTGCATATTAGTATTGGCAAGTGATTAGCATTAGCATAAAGGTATTGTGACAAAGCAGGTATTATTAGGCATTGTTTTGAGTGTCTTACAGATTCATTTAAATCTAGAAATAATTAACACTTTTTTTTTTTACATTATAATTATATAATATTAGGTCTGAACGGCTGAAAAATGTACACTAATCCTTTGTAAATGTCCACAAGAAAAAAGATTATTTTATTGTTAGATGTGCATTCTCAGTTACCGCCAGAGGGGGCGATAATGATCCACCGCTACATATTGACGACAAAGAAGACGAAGAAGTCAAAGCCGGAAGTAAAGTTTTGCGGTGTCCTTGTGTGAGAGAGTCGGCTGAGGACGGACTGAAAATGAACAGACATATATTTGTAAGTATCTTAGTAATTTTAAGATTCTTTCTACTCCACAGAACCGTAGTTTAGCTGATAAACCATGTGTCATTGTGGACGTTAGTGACAGGAAAGGCGCGTCTACATTTAGGCTTTATCTGTCATCTAGGGGTCAAAGCTAAAGAACGTTAGGACACCGCCGGAAGAATTAGCATTAGCATTAGCTTCCGGAACCATCACCGACACATTCCCGCTTTCGGAGCTGTCGTTGATTAAACTAAAGAGGCGGTTGTGTGTTTTACGTCTTTTGGAAGCAGGTACAGTGTGTTGCCAGTGTTTTCTGTGTTCTCATTCTGGTGTTTGTCGTGTTTACAGGCGCTCCAGCAGGTGGCGCGGCGGACCATCTGCAGCTCCGCTCGGCGTCAGGCTGACAATAAAATCCCACTGAAACAAAAGATATTTCAGGTAAATATGGATTAAAATGCTCTTAAACAATCAAGAGGAAGGTATGTGTTGGTCTCGATGTGAGTTTATTTAGTCTGACATGGGAACTACCTTCACATACAGGTCATATTCTAGTAATAGAATAAATAAGAATAACAGGAATAGTTTATAATATTCACTTCATGGTTTCTAGATTGTTCCATAAAATAACACTTGGAAATCTGTGACACTTCCTTATGTTTCAATCAATTACCAAAGTCCGTACTGTAACCTGTGAACCTACTGAACTGTCACCTGTCTTGGTGAAGTTTAACTAGTCTGTTTTAAACCTTTTATGATGAAGTAAATGGTATAAAATAACCTTCATGAAGTCGATTCTTAACAAACTGTGGTTTTTGCAGTTTGACCGGGAGTGAGTCTGCACTTAACATTCATGTTAAATCCTCCAGAAATAACAAACAACCAATCTAGAAGTAAATTAGGCCAAGGCTGTGGGCCTGGTCAGCTGTAAAACCTATGGGAGTCACCTGTTTTTACTGATTTTCCTTCAGAGGACACTGAAGCGCTCTAATTTTTATTAAAAAAACAACAACAACATGGCAGCTACTGCTCTGAAAAGACTGTGATCAGCTTGTTTGTTTTACTCCAAGTGAGACATGGAAGGTGATTTTCAGTCCATGTGTAATTACAAACTGCAATCTATTATGGATTACTTTTTACTCTTATTTGAAAGTAGTTCCTTACTTTATAATATTACTGTTTCAGAATTCTAATTGGACACATGACTCCTGTATTTGGAGTACAGACACTTGTCATAAATGCTCAGTAAGATAAGATAAAAACACAGACAGTCTTTCCTACCATATGGAATATCACTACAATAAATTCAACAAATGTCAAACCAGGTCAGAATCATAAATATATCTGTGCACTTTACTGTTCATTTTAACTATGTACATAAAAAATTACCTTTATTTAAATCATTTTTCTTACCATGTATGTTTTATTATATCGTATCTTTTCTTTCTTTCTCATTTTTGTCCCTGCCATGCTACTGTTATAAACCAGCTTTGGGATTAATAAAGTACTTCTATTGTTTTCTAAAATATACTTTATTGTCCCTGTGGGGAAGTTTTTCCTGGGCTCCATAGTGCTGCAGTTTACACAATAGAATAAAGAAGAATCAACAGAATAAAAGGAGAAGTATCAGATAACTAGATTTGCCTGTGATGTTTACGTATTCATAAAAAAAAAAAAATATTACATAAAACATGCATTGCACGTACAGGTATGATATTTTTGCAGAGTTTTTTTATTACTCTGAGTGAGTAATACTGAGTGTTTACCAGTCTGATGGATGTTGGGGTGAATGAGGTTTTGTAACAGTTCAGCCAGTAAAACCAACCCCCACGAGATGTCCGACTTAAGTTAAAAAAAAAAAAAAAAAAAGGAAAAGAACCTAAACTCATCATCTAGCTTGTTTTTGTTTGTTTTGGGTTTTTTTGTGTGTGTAATTTTATATAACACCCCATGTTCTGTTCTAAATAATGTTGTAAAACGAGGTGTATTAATATGATATAAAAGGAGGGGAAAAAAAGATCAGACTGTAAAAGAATGTAATCTGAAATGATAATATATTTAATGTATTTAATTTAATGCTGGTTCCTCCTGATGAATAAAAATATAAGAAATGTGTGTTAGTTTTACTGTGGGTTGGTGGTTTTTCTCTTTCAGCCCTGAAACCAGTTTATCTGCACAGATAAGTAGCAGAAATAACTGTGTGTGTTACTAACGCTGCA
>JAPSES010000098.1:911448-925960 GCA_029822895.1 Maxillicosta whitleyi | reverse complement strand
TGTGTGTGTGTGTGTGTGTGTGTGTGTGTGTGTGTGTGTGTGCGTGCGTGTGTGTGTGTGTGTGTGTGCGTGCGTGCATGTGTGTGTGCGTGTGTGTGTGTGTGTATGTGACACTCATTCACCAGTAAAACCCATGGATTTGACTGAAAAAGTCACTTTTTTTCCGTTTTTCATCTAATAACCTTCAACTTTAACCTGAGCTTTTATGAACATCTACACGATCGTTGAATTAAATGCAGCAGAATAAACGATTTTCACTGAAAAATGCGCAATACGGAGGATAATATTAGAATAAACGGCGGTGAATGTCTTCAGAAAAGTTCAATAGAATGAAATTGTCAGTTGGTCTTTATGGGTTAAACGACTTGTGATCTTATTAACTTGCGTTTCCACTTTAGGTTTTGAGAAATTATGTAAAAAATGAAGACGCAGAAACAAAGTGAAACAGTAATTTCCCCAGAATGACTTTATAAATGTGACTTTGGCTTCAATGGATCAAATGAACCTGGAGCTGAAACTGATTTTATTCTGTTTTTAAAGTTTATTTGATCAAGTGTTTAATGACATCAGATCTGTTCAACAGTTTAAAGGTTAGTTTCATTTCTAAAATGTTTTCAGTGTCATTAAGGCTGTAATTGTTTCACTTTTCCTTCTTCAAACTGTCATTTTTTTGTCTAAAATCCAATAGTAGTCAAACTCTTTCACTGTGAGTTGAGTTTTTTACAATTAAGAAGTGATGAATGAATTTTTTTAAGTACATTCAACTTAAAATCTTTTAATATTTTTAGTTAAGTCAACTTAAATAGTGCAATAACTGCAAAGGATTTTAAGTTACATGTACTTTTTTCCATTTTTTTTTTTTAGAAGTAAACTTGACATATTTGGGTTTACAGTCAGTATTGAATGTAAATAATGGATGCAAATTAGTCATGATTAATATATTTATAAAGCTTTAATAAACCTTTTAATATGTAGAACTTATTTTTTTTATGTCCAAATAATTTTTTTCTACATTTTATTTCCATTTTTTTCCCTTTGCATTGTCTATTTTTCAGTGATAGATAACATTTTTTCCTATATTTATTTATTTATTTTATTTTAATTCATTTAATTATTCTATTAAAGTTCACAAAGGCTAAGAATTTGAAGGTTATTATATTAAAACTGCACAAAAAATTGAATTTTCATCCAACTAAATGGGTTTAAACATTAATGCTTTAATATTTCTTTAATATTTTAGGTCTGTTTGTCGTCAGTGGGTTAAAAGCTTTTAACAGATTCTTACCTGAGTTCTGTTTTTTTTTTTTTTAAACAGATGAATGTTTTTACAAAAAAGGAAAAAAAAAAAAAAGTCTTTTGTGACTAAAATCTGCAGAAACGTTGAGAAACAATTCAATAAAATTCTCAGATTTGATCCAGTTAAAATATCTTCAACTGTTAATATTTTTAGTGTCTGTTTTTTTGTTTTGTTTTTTTCACTTAAATTTATCTGGATCTGACCGTTTTTTGGTCCACGGGCCTTATGTTGATACAAAAAAAACCTCAGCAGAGCTTTTCCTTTTTAATTATAGAAGAAAATAAACATCTGAGAATGGAGTCGTGTTTTATCTCATCACAGCTCTGGAAAATCTATTATTAAAAGCTTTAAGTTTTGGAAAAAAAAAAAAAACCCTGAAAGGCCAAAGAGTTGAAGTGTTTTCTGGTAGAAAACGTACGTTTGCATCAACAGTCGATTATTTCAGAGCTTGAAACGTGTTCATTAGACTTTTTATATTTATATATTTTATGTATTTTGTGCAGATGAATCTATTTTAAAGGTGGTTTTTTTTACTGAACTGGTACAAATACAAAAACAAAACCATCAACCCTCAAATTTACACCAAGAAACAAAACTGAGACGCTTAAATATGTTTGATTTTTGAAGGTTTTTTAACAGATTACACTGAGTTTTGTTGTTTTCAAACTTAAAAATGAATCAAATGTTTGAATATCAGTTTTAGTTGCAACATAAACACGGTTCAGTATTTGTACTTGTGTCTAAAAGTACCAGTATTTCACTTTATCAGTATTAATCTGTCATTAATATCACAGCTGTGTGTGTTTAATACATAAATAATCCATAATTAATCCTTAATTTTGAGGTTTTAACGCAGAAAATGTTGGGGTTTTTTGTCGAATTCTGTGTTAAATAAACATAAACAACATCTGAGAACCATCAGAAACTGAAACTACAACAAGATTTTCTATGAATTTTAATATTTGTTTGGATTTCTGTAACTGTTTAAAAGAATCTGAGGAAATAATTAGTTTGTTTAGTTTTTGGGACGTGTTTCCTGTTTTGTTTGTGAATTTATTTGTTTTCAACCATTAAATAACTCAGTCTTTCAGGTAGATGTGAAGACTTTCCAGTGTCTTTTCCCCTAAAATCTGTCAGGTTTCACATTAAACGTGTTAAAGGTCGTCATTTTAAACCGATTAATCGATTAAATAACTGAGAGATTAATCGATTAATCGTCCATTTTTAACCCAGTGTTATTTTTGTGTCAGTTCCCAAATACATTTTCCTGTTTTATTTAATCTTCCTCAAGTGATTTATCACCGTTTATTGAAATATTATCTTTGTTTTTATATGAAAATCAGGTATTTTTCTGTATTTAATTCACTCATCATGTAAATATTCATAAAAACTCAGATTAAAGTTGAAGTTTATTAGTTTAAAAACTGAGAAAACTGAAGAAAAAGTGAGGGTTTTTCACTAAAATCCATCATTAACTGAACCTAAACCCACTGGTTCTGATCCAACTCCATGGGTTTTACTGGTGAATCAATGCTGTAGAAGATAACAGTGTTTCCATGGTAACTACGGAGCCTCTGATCGTCCAAATATGGTCATATCTGATGACCATGAAAACATGAAGAACTGTATTTGACACCAATTATTGTTATGTATTGATAGAATTAGTGGATCCACAGATATTATATATAGGCGCCCTAGTTACCATGGCAACAGCTTCATCTTCTACAACATTGATTGAGTCGGATCAGAACCAATGGGTTTATGTTCAGTTAATGGTATCTTTGCTGAAAAAGTCCCTTTTTCTTCTGTTTCTCTTGTTTTTGATAAAATAAAATTAAAAAAACTTTGAATTTACATGAACATTTACATTAAAAATAGGAAAAAACACGATTTACAGTGAAACGTGTAAAACACAGATGATATTATTACGATAAACGGTGAGTGTTTTACTAAATAAAGGTTAAATATGGAGAAAAATTCACTTAAACCCGTCGCCAAATGTTAATGGGTGAAATATTTTTGAGTAAATTGAATTAAATTGATGCTTTACTGAAGCTGCAGGCGACATTTTCTGTTCCTTTGAAGCAGTGGATTATTTTCATTTAAAGTTTATTTATTTATTGTCTAATTCCGTCCTGTTTTCTTTCCTCTGACATAGTAGAATGTATATTTTTTTATTTACATTTTGGATTCTGATCTAAAGTAACTTGAACAAACATGTGAAGTGTGTTTTAAAGCATTAAAAGTACAAACAAACGGTGATATTTTTGCTTATTGGATGGAGTTGTTGGTAAAACGCTGCTGTTTTCTGTGTTTCAGGGCTACAACGCGGGCAGAGGTTTCCCTCTTCCTCCTCCTTCCAGACGATACAACTGGAACTAAACACAATTCCAAGTAAACCTGGACTTTGGGACCTTAAAGGGGGCAGGGATTGTTGTTTTTTTTTTTTTGTTTTTTGTTTTTTTCTTTGTTTCTTTGTAAAGGAAGACCAGCTGTTTTTGTTTTTATTTGTTTTTTTTTTTTTCTTTTTATCGTCTTGTACGATGTTTTTTTCTTTGTATTGTACACAACAGCAAAAAAATGAAGTCCTCTGTGGTTTTTAAAATGTAAAACTCTTAAATGAGTCACTTTGTTTATTTTTTGAGAGAAGTCTCCAAAGTGTTCCAAGTGTTTAAGAAAAGAAAACAATAAATTCGTAGCTGTGACATTTGGATCTGATTTGTCATAAAGGAAGTAAGTTTTTATCACAAAAACATAAAAAAGGAAGAAAAAAAAAACTTGATGTTGAATGTAATTTTTTTTTTATCAATTAGTGTTTGTTTGATTCAAAGTTTCCAGTTTAACACAAAGAATCTAAAATCTATTTAAAACATGTTTGCTTTGGTTAAATAAAATTGGCTTCGAAATGAATTGATCATTTATTAAAAATGGAAAACAAATGAAACCATCTGTAGCTTTACTCTCAGTTTAATGTCTTCCTTCCCGCCGTTTAAACCTGTAAATGAAATAATGTCTCATTTCATTCCGATTTTTCTTTTTTTTTTTTTGCTCAAACGGCTCCGTTTTTTCCTCCAGCTCCTAAAATCAACCCGGTGGTTTTAATGTGAGCAGAGCAGCGAGCATTTACAAAAAAGATTAAGAAAAATGTCGATCTGATGAGAGAAAATACATTATTATTATATTAACAGTGAGTCCAGTTCGAGGCTCAGGTGCACTCAGGTCCGTGGCTCCGGTCCCGCTGTGCGTAAAAACCACAACTTTACGCACGGAACGAAACGCGCTCTTTATTTTCCAGCCGGTTCACAGAGCAAATCCAACCCGGCAGAGGCGCCCCG
Source organism: Maxillicosta whitleyi (assembly GCA_029822895.1). Taxonomy (NCBI): domain Eukaryota; kingdom Metazoa; phylum Chordata; class Actinopteri; order Perciformes; family Neosebastidae; genus Maxillicosta; species Maxillicosta whitleyi. The sequence continues at coordinate 921,328 of JAPSES010000098.1, read as the reverse complement.
CGGCCCGGATCCCGCCTGTCCTTCCTCCCGGTGTCTCTACCAAGTCCTCCCGTACAGTAAATTGGAGCCGATCATGCTGTTGGTGTACTCGATGAGCGCCGCGTCCGTCTGCGTCATGTTGATCTGGCCGTGGAGCTCCATGGGCGGACTCGGGCTCAGGTCGTCCAGCTCCTCCGTGGATGAGAGCTGGTTCACCTGCTGCTGCTGCTGGGAGGCCCCGACCGGCTCCACGGGGCCGCTCTGCTGCCGCGTCCCGCTCTGGTTGGAGCCGCCGGTGGGCTTTCCGTTCTTGGAGAGGACCGGGGACGCGGAAGAGGAGCGGCGGGTGCACAGTCCGCCGCCGCCGCTCCCGGTTCCGTCCTGCAGCTGCTGCGTGGCCTTGTCCTTGGCCTGGCGCTTCAGCTTGTAGCGGTGGTTCTGGAACCAGATCTTGACCTGGTTCGGGGTGAGGTGGATGAGGCCGGCCAGGTGCTCGCGCTCCGGTGCCGACAGGTACTTCTGCTGCTTGAACCGCCGCTCCAGCTCGTAAACCTGCGCCTGAGAAAATAGAACCCTCCGCTTCCTCCGCGGCGCGTGGAGCGTCACCATGGACTTGGCGGCGGAGTCCATCCCGGCGAGGCTGCCCACCATCCCGGACATGTTCATCCCGGCGGAGGGGCCCATGAACCTGGAGACTGAGAGGACACGGACAGAAACTCAAACTGCAGCTTCGAATGATTCCAAAAAATCGGCTTTAATTACGAAAAATAATCTAATATTTGTGGAAATTCGTGATAAACCTAAAATAATCTGGATCATTGGTGATTTTAGCTGTTTTTCTTTGTAAAAGTCTTTCAAAACTGATCATAAAGTTAAAACAAAACTAACAATGAAGGCCTTGATTAAAAAAAAAAACTTTCAAAGATAAAAGCATAATTAAATCATAATAAACTGAGGAATTTACAGATACAAAACTAAATAAATGCATTACAATTCTTCCAAAAATAATGAAAAGACTCTTAATTAAAACGAAAAACATTTTAAACATAGTATCATTTAAAAATCATAATAATGTAGAAATTCGTTTTTAAGTCACTGACAAATGATTAATTCGATTTCACTGAACAAAAAAAAAAAATGAAATCTCCAAAATTCATCAGATCGTTTTACACTTTTAATTTAAAGCCGCAGTAAAAGATCATAATTTGAAAGAAAAGAACTTAAATGTAGCTAAATTTATGATTAGATTATGATTTATGATCACATTAGGATATTTTGTTTCAATTAAGTAACTTTCTTTTAAGGTTGGAAATACTGATATTCATTTAAAGAAATAAAATATAAAGACTTAAAAGACATTTTAGAAACTGTAAACTCAGATTTATGATTGAATTCACAGTAAAAAAAAAAAAAAAAAACCAAACACACGACTGGATTTATCAGCATTGTTATAAAATTCTATTTAAATTAATCGAAAACACAAAGTAAAGTTTATTCTTTCAATATAAGAATAATAATAAAGAAATTAGACTCGTGATTAAATTGAAAAGAAAAAAACATTTGTTTTTAAGGAACAAAACAAACGGGATTTCCTGGAACTGATGCGTTAAAAAACACTCAGAACTAATCAGAAACTTTTCATTTAATTAGAAAAAATATATGCAAAAAATTCAAAGTAATTTATTTATTATAACACTTGTAATTTTTCCCCCTTTTTTTTCATGGTTCTGGAGGTAATCAGTAGTTTCTAAATCCTTGAAAATCAAAACAGAAAAAAGTCACTTGAATGTAAAGGCTTTAAAAGAATGAAAACTTGCTCAAATCTTGATCCAAACCGTTGAACAAAAGTGTTTTAAGTTGAACTTCCAGGAGGACCTGAACACCTGAACCTTCATGTGTGTGAGGGTCTGGGTCTGGGGGCTCTTACTGCTCGGGTACCGGGGCTCCGGGCTGCTGTACCAGGCCGCCGCTCCGCCGCTCCTCACCGTCTCCTGGTAGGACGGCAGCTCACCCACGTTACCGATGCCGCCGTTGCAGAACCCCCCCACGGCCCCGGAGAACTGCGGCACGGCGTGGGGCAGGTGGTGGTGGTGATGGTGGTGGTGGTAGGGGTTCCCGGGGCCCAGGGCCGCCGGTGCCGAGGTGGTGGTGGAGGAGGAGGAGGAGGAGGATGAAGAGGAGGAGGAGGAGGGGGTCAGGTGGTGGTGGTGGTGGTGATGGTGGTGCAGGTGAGGCGGCTCCTGCTGGGGCTGCAGCCCGGGCTGGGGGACCTGCGGCTGCCGGTATGCGCCCAGCGGGGCCCCCAGGCTCCCGTCCATGGCTCCGAACCGGCGGTAGCTGTCCTCCATGGGGCTCAGGATGTCCGTGACTGAGAAGGGGGTGGAGTGGTGCGGGTGCTGCGGGTGCTGCTGCTGCTGCTTCGGGCTCAGGGACATGGTGCGGCCCGGCTCGGCTGGACGTCCTGGCTGCTCTCTGCCTGCTTCCCCCTCCCTCCCTCCGGCTGCGTCTCTGCGTCCGTCTCCCAGGGAAGAGTCCAGCTGATCGGGCGGAGGCGGCGGACGAGGAGCCCTTATCCCGGAGGACTCGGGCTCCGACACATGGAGGGGCGGAGCGACGCGGGCGGACTCAGCAACAATGACACGGACCCGGTGAGTGGAGGAGGAGGAGGTTTGGACCTGGTTTATGTGCAGCTGGACTTGGATGAGACCAGGACTGGAAGAGTCCTTATGGTTCAGGGGCCACGTGTGAGCTGGACCGGACCATGAAATAATAGAATAAGAACTTAGAAATGATGTCAGCCATGAAGTTTTCTGTGTTTTAGAGGAAAAAAAAGTTAAATTACATCAAGAAAATGATTACATTATATGTACAATCCATAAAAACTGTGAATAACAGGAAATTTCTTGAAAAATACTTCCAATTTTAATATTTACAGATCATGGTGGATCTATAAAGACATTAAATATTTAGTTATTTTGAGAAATAAAAAAAAACACAAACATAAATAACAGGAAAAAATAACAAAAAAAGCAACAAATAAAGAATAACAAGGACAATCATGAACAAAATGTACATAAATTAACAGAAAAGTAACTTAAAAAAAAGCCAACAAATACAATTAAATTAACAATAATAAGCATAAAAATGACAAAAATTAATTGTTCTATTAAGACATTTAACTTGTTCATACTTGGAAATATAAACCTTATCATAACTTTCTTTATTTTTTCCACTAAAACAAACCAAAAAATTATACTTGTCATTATTTATAGTTTATTATGATAATATATCACTGTAGGTCATATTGGTCTCTATGTCCTGAACTAAAATAAACTTAATTTCTAACATTTTCAGTGTAATTTTTGTGTTTCCTAAACTCCTCCCACAGACCGGATCGGACCCTTCGGTGGACCGGTTTTGGTCCACGAGCCGTATGTTTGACACCCCTGGTTTAGAGCCACAAGAAGATTCCTCTGAATAAAGAGGACGAACGATGAAGAGCAGGAATAAAAAGTCCAAAAAGAGTTTGTTACGTGACAATAGAACAGACGTGTGAAGGTCTGACACCGATAATTAATAATAAAGTCTAGATTTAACTGAAAAAGAACCAAAAACATCCATTAAACCTCAGAACTGATTTAAAGAACATTAAAACAGAAAGAACTAATGATCTGTTCCACACAAAAATAATATTCATTAAACTATAGAATTTTAACAGGAACCGCACTCTATTTATCTACAGATTTATGGATTATTAATTATATTATCATTCAATTACACATATGTGACATTATATAACCTGGTTCATGACATTTAATGTAATTTATGTTTAACCTAAAGCAGCACAAGTTACATTTATTTATTTATTTATAGTCACAAAAATAAAGTTAAGACTCTAAAACTAAGAAACAAATTGGAGTTAAAAAGTTCACAAAATAAAGAGAACAGAGTGAAAAGTTAAATAAAATAATCATCAGCTGATTTTTCATGTTAGTTTTCATACTTTTTTTTACTAATTGTTGTATATTTTTATTCTGATGCATTTACACATTTATTGAAACTCTAAAACATGTATTTATTTATTTATTTATTTATTTCAATTCAGTGTTTCAGATTAAAATCTATAGTTTTTTCCCCAGGATATTTTATTTGTTTTCCACTTCACCTCCTTTTCTTCTCTTTAACCCTCATCAGAACACATGACAGTTAGTTTCGATTCTTTTATTCATTCAGGATTTTAAGGATCCATGTTTATGTCTGAGTTTCACTTATAATAAAAGGAATGAGGCTTGAGTTCCATTTAACTTAGAACTGAGACAAAAGTTTAGTTTGTCAATAAAACACAAGGGTTTTATTTAGATTAAGGATGAACTTTACCTGAATAATAACTTTATTTATAAATAATCTATTCTTATTAGTTAAAATCTTCCGCTGCCCTTTTCATACATTTTGTTTCTTTTCTTCATTCCTGCTTTTTAATTACAGCTAACATAAACATACAGACTTTTACTGTTTATTTGCCATGTGTCATTATTATTATTATTATTATTATTATTATTATTATTATTATTATTCTATATAATTTCATATAATTAGGCCTATCTTTAGTTTTTTTCCCACCTGAATGAAAAAAAAAAAAGTTAAACACAATAAAAAAAAAAATAAAAAAAAATCAGTTAAACTATAATGGACCTAAACTGGAACAATTATTATTAGGCCTATTATTATCATTATTATTATTATTATTATTATTATTATTATTATTAACAATCAATTACAAGACAAACTACAATTAGAACAAATACTTTAGGGGTATTTGTGTTTATTGAAATTTACTAAAAACATCTGAACCTTCTTTGTGTTAATATTATAATAAAAAAAAGTCCTATGTAGACTCAAATAACTGAAAATATTAAAATAATCATTTACAATAATATAATATAAATGAAAAAAGGGGGGAACTAGTTTCATCAAATACTATTATATATATTTACTATTTAGTTTTATTTAACTAAAAAATCGGATTTTATTAACTGGTGTAATTATTATTTATATTTGTGATTTTTTTCCCCACCTGATTATTTCCTATAATTATTATTTTCTTAGTTTTGTACAAATCTTCAGCCTCTTTTTCTTCATTAAATCTGTGGTGTCCGTAAACACAACGCACAGCCAATCAGCTTCCGACCCGCCCTCACGTGACCTCACCTCCTCCCGGTTAAAAACCAACCGATCCCGCCTCTGTCCACCGGTCTGGCACCAGTCCCGGTCCCGGTTTTGATCCCGGTCCAGATCCAGGATCCAGGACGCTCCGGATGTCGGGACTCCACCGGGACCCAGTGAATCCCCATCCGGGATGAAAGGCTCTAGAGACGTGGAAGTGACACCGGAAACACCGGCAGAAAATATGGAGCTCATTAAGTTCAAATGTAAGTGACGTTCAGGAGTTCACAGGGACTTTACTGATCAGACAGTGACATTTATTGATTATTTTTAATTGAATGACCATCATGTACTGGTAAATTATGCCAATAATAAACAAAAATGAAACAATTAAAACCCAAAATAGGCAGAATTAATCGGTCTGTTCATTTTTTTTTAAAATCTCAAATACAGACAAAATAATGAATCATATCCTAGACATAAAGTTAATATTTAAAAAAAAAACGAACAAACTGCAAATATGGAAATGTTTTGATGCAGTCTGCAGCTAAAAAGAAGATGAAATAATGTAAATATTAAAACGCTTTATTAAAAATTAGGAGTTCCACTTTCACCAAAGCAGTTATGTTTTTATCTTCCATTTCTATGGCTGTTTAATTATGTAATAATAAATGTATAAATACATACAATAATAATAATAATAATTTATTTAATCATGCAATAATAATGCATAAATAAATAAATACATTATTATTAATAATAATGATAATATAATTTAGCATTTTCATGTTTAATTAGTTTTACAAAGTGTTTTATGACAAAAACAGTACAATCATAAATACAGTTCTAAAAAGAATAAAATAATCTGAACGAAAACATTAATTCTACAGAATAAAAGTTTACTGGAAAGAAAAAAACAACCACTTTTTCTTTTATCATTTCATTATGTCAACGTCTGCCTCGACTTTCTGAATTTCTCCTATTTTTTTTAGTTACACAAATGACCATATTTAGTCCACACATGTTCGTGTGACTTCATAAACACCATCTCAGTATTAGCGTTGTCCTGTTTCACATTAAATATACATTTTATTCAATAAATAAAATCAGCTGCCAGTCAAAACTGCCACGCCCACATTTCACCTAAACAGGTGAGTTATTTAAATAATTCGTTATAGGTTCATTATGAGCAGGAAAATTAACAAATAGACGAAAACAGTCTTTTGTGACAAACTGCAAAAATATTTGTTCTGTAGTTGGACATTTTAGCATTTTTATGGGAAAAAAAAAGTGTGATTCCGCTGATGACACCTCAAACATTCGACTTTCAGAGCTTATATGTGTGAGGCTAGGTCGCTAATGATTAGCTTATTTTGTGTTGTACCACAGGGCTCAGTGTTCAGACCGCTTCTGTTTCCTATTCTCACGCTGTCATAAGAGCATCTCGAAGTCCCACCAAGATTATCTGATGTTATGCAGATGATGCCCACCTCTACGTTAGCAAACACACAGAATTTTAGCCAAATAACCTCGCTCACACACTGCATTAAGGACAATAAAAAGACGGGACGGCACCATTTTATATTGTTTTTTTAAGAATTCTGTCTGACATTCTTCTAATTCCATTTGCTCCGACAGTTTCTTCTTTGTTACATCATTCCATCATACGCTCAGAAAAATCAAACTGATTTTACGCTTTTATTTGTACTTTAAATTATTTCTTACATTAGCTTGTTTTTAGTTCATCCAGATGTAGCAGCGTTTTTAAAAGGAACCAGAAAAGAGCAACATGTGTATTTACACGTTTGTCCACTATTTTTGAAATTTCAGTACATTTTAGAATCTTTGGAACCTTTTATTCTGATTAGAAGCCCCACCCTCTTTGTCCATTTATGGTCACATCAGCTTTTGTTCTTTATTTTTGTCCATTTTGTTTCTTCTTTTTGTTTCTTCTGTTAATTCTTTTCTTTATTTTCCCCACTTCATTTTCACTCTCTTTTTGTTCATTTGATTAACTCTTCATTTTTTTATTGGAATTTTTTTATGTTGTCGCTCATTTTGTTTATTTTCATCCATGTTGTTGCTTCTTTTTGTTCATTTTATATAAATTTTTTAAACTTATTTTCATTTTCTTTTCATTTCATTCAGTCTCCATTTTATTGCCTGTTTTTGTTTGTTTTTTTTAATTTTTGTTTATTTTGGTGCTTTTTCTAAAAAATGTTCTCAATTTTGTTCATTTTCATTTATTTTTGTTACTTTCTTTCACTTTTCATTTCGTCTTCTCTTTTTAATTCTCTTTCATTGTGGTACTTTTTAGAAATTTGTTCCAAACTTTGCTCATTTTAATTCCTTTTTCTCGTTCATTTCTTTCATTTTTATTGGTTTTACTCGGTTCTTTACTTCATTTTTGTCCTTAAACCTGTACATACACTGTCGTCCACAACATTCAGTCAGACTCATTCAAACGTTATGAAAAGACAAAATGTCCTGGTTTCTGTTCATTTCTGTCCTTGTTCGTCCACGTCTCGTTTGTTTGATTCTATTTTTACTTCATCGTCACATTGATCCGTTTTCATGGTTTATTGTGGTGTTTTTTTCACCGTCCTCTCGTCCACAGAATCCACCTGTGGGTCGCCTGGAGGTGGGGGACACACTTTACTCCAGCCTCTATTTGTCTGGCTGCCCCCCCCCCTCCCCCCTCCCTCTGTGTTTTCCATTTCCCAGGCTGCTCTGCCGTTCCTTTCATTTCCCCTCTGCAGACTGCGTTTAATCCTCTGCTCTCTGGAGGAGCTTTAGGCCAAGCAGCTGGGGCCCCTGAACGCCTCTTGAAAAGGCAGCCCACTCCAACCAGGAGGCCGAGGGGAGGGGGGGGTCCGTCCAGACCACCTGGCTCCTGAAATGTAGAGACATCCACAGCTTTCTGCTCCGCACTGAGACGATTACACAACCGTGGATTTTATTCACAGAAACATGAGAAAATCAGGTGAAGGTTGTTTCCTGTTGCAGTGCTTCATTTCACCATAAGAGGGCAGCGACAAACCCACATTTAACCAGTACTGAAGCTTTTCAACAACAACGACAACGACAACAACAACAACAACAACAACAACAACTTCCCTTTTCAAATTTTCTAAACATTTATTTTGGAATTAAATGAAAATACAAACTACGAGTATTTCCATGAAACCAGTTTGTAGTAAATAATCTTGCCAGCAGGTGGTGTCGTAGGCTACGCTACATCTGATGAATAAACAGAGTAGAAGAAGTAGATATTTTAGTTGTTTTCGTCCTAAATGACTGAAGTGTTTAATGATTCAGAAAAATAAATCAGTCTCATCATCATGTCGGACCGAACACATGTTATCGACCGGACAGTTTAGTAGTTTACCTTAGTGGAAGGTTGCCAGTTCAAATCCCAAGTGGGCCCTTGGGCAAGGCCCTTTACACTATACAGGCCTATACTTTGTAAACAACCAAATGTAAGGTAATAGTGTCATCAGTAAACAGCTGATCAGTCATGTGTTTAACCCTTTAAGACCTGCCGTGTCAGCGGTGACACAGCCTGCACATATTCAGTTTGGATGAGTGTCATCTATGATAATAAACAAACAAATCATCATATTTGTGATTTTATGGAAAAACCAACATTATACATTTCTGTTCTTTTTTTTGTTTTTTTTTTTACATTTAATAAATATCGGTAACATTTTGTGTTTGTACAGATTCCACATCGTCTGAGTTGAATTCCTCATAAATGCTCTGTTTTTTTGTGACCTTTATTTGCTTCGTGTCACATGTTTTCTCCTCGGACATGAAAACAGTCATTTCTTCGGGTCGTTTCATTTTATTTTCCTGCTCCGTGTCATTTTCTTCAGGTATGTTTTTCGGCGCTCTCTGGCGTGTTTCACCCTGAAGCGAGGTCATCAAAAGGCGGGTCATTGACCCAGTTCCAGGCAGGGGTCAAAGGTCACGGGTTGTGAAGTGGTCTCCAGAGATCATTCAGCGAGTCGGTGAACAGGGTCAAAGCGCCGTCTCTGTTCCACTCGGCAGCTGAAGACATTAAGAAACATGAGAAACATAGAAACGCTGCGTTTCACTGGAGCGCCACAGCGCCACCACGAGGACAACACCTGTAACTACAAAAGAAAACTAAATTAAATATAAGAATATATACTTTTTAAAATTGTGTTTGGGTTTTTTTCTTGTAGTGTTTTAAGGTTTTAGCAGCTTCTTATTTAATGTATACGTACGATATTATTTATTTATTTTCTGTTTTAACCCTTTCGTGCATGATTTAAGAGAATCTTATTAAAGATTTTTTTTTGTTCTCTGGGTGTTTTTGTTCCTGTTTAAGCCAGAAAAAAAAAACACAATTAGAATAGACCTATTTTTCATTCATTCCCTCAGATCAACACCATGCATTAAACTTTTGAAGCAAAAAAAAAAAAAAAAGACATGTGTTTACTGATAAACTGTATGAAAACTACAAAATAAAAGCATTTTTATGCTGTTAATCTGATGATATTTTAACAGAATCTAATACTAGTTATTACTGATTTCGGGGAGAGGATATGCAAAAAAAAAAGAACATTAAAAAAAAAGTTTAATAATAATAATCAGCCTTTGATTTCCACTCAAGCATGTTCATTTTTTCAGTAAACGTTCGCTCTGAGACAAAGAACAGATGATTCCATTTTGGAGCTGATCCGGATCACTGTCTGGATCCAGGAATGTTTTA
>JAPSES010000098.1:872476-887371 GCA_029822895.1 Maxillicosta whitleyi | reverse complement strand
CATGTCTGTTCTTGGTGTTGGATTTTATCAAATACATTTACACAAAAAATGAGGCTTATACTCCAGTGCGGCTTATAACCCGGAAAATACGGTATGTTTATGCTCAGGCTTACTCACCTCCAAATGCATCGTCTTCATCCTCCAACTCTGGAACTGAAAGAAAAACCAAGACAAAATAATTATTAAAATGAGTCTTCGTTAATAACGTATCAGAATGACCTCCTGTGTTTTCAATCGGAAACTATTATAATTAGAAGGGAAAAAAACAGGAAAAGGTTTTGTGGAAAAAACAAACACTGGTAAACAACATAAAAACATTTTGTAGGGAAAAAACATGAAAAAATAAGAGGTACAAAAAAAGAAAATAAATTTAGTGGAGAAATAAAGAGCAGGAAAATTTTGTGGGAATAAAAAAAATGGAAAAAATTCAGTAGGAAAAACAGGAATTTATTATTTTTTTAAAGAACCTAAACTGAACATGAAAAAATAAGGGTTAAAAAAATAAACAAAAAGAAAAAAAAAATTAGTGGGGAAATAAAAGAGTGGGAAAATCTTGTGGAAAAAAACGGAAAAAATTCAGTGGGGAAAACAGGAATTTTTTTTTTAAAGAACCTAAACTCAACATGAAAAAATAAGGGGTAAAAAACAAACAAAAAAATTTAGTGGGGAAATAAAGAGCGGGAAAATTTGTGGGAATAAAAAAAAAAAAAAATGGAAAAAATTCAGTAGGAAAAACAGGATTTTTTTTTTAAAAGAACCTAAACTCAACATGAAAAAATAAGGGGTAAAAAAAAATTTAAAAAAAATAAAAATTTAGTGGAGAAATAAAAGAGCGGGAAAATTTTGTGGGAAAAAAAATGGAAAAAATTCAGTGGGAAAAACAGGAACCTAAACATGTCCACATACTGAATATGTGACTAAATGAAGGACCACAGCTGTTCACTGTTACAATATTACGTTTTTTTTTTGTTTTTTTTTATCGTTCTTCTCGTCCGCTCAGTGAACATTTGTACGAAAACTGTTCGACTCACAGGTGGAGTCGGTGGATTTTCTCTCCGCTTTAAGTTGAATCACAAACACAAACATTTTCCATCATTTTAATGACATTGTACCTTCATCATCCTCCTCCTCCTCCTCTCCGTCCGGGTCCATGAACATCCCTCCTTCTTCCTCCAGTTCGTCTCCAAAGTCCTCCTCGTCCATACTCCCCAGAGACACCTCGTCGTCGTCCAGGTCTTCCATGTCCGAGTCGTCCAGGTCTGAATCCTCCGCGGTTTTCTTCTTACCTTTCTTTTTATTCACGCTCCTGATTAAAAAAAAAAAAAAAAAAAACAGTTACAGGGAACAGGCCGTAAAAAAAACAGACGGACCAGGACCAGGACCAGGACCAGGACTCACCCGGCGAAGTCCAGGTCGTCTCCCGGCAGGTCGGTGAAGTACGAGTCTCCTTCGCAGGAATCTGTTGGGACGGTTTCAAAACGTCAGCGCCGGCGGTTTTCTAATCGCCAACGGTAACAACGGGTTCGACACTCACCCAGGATTTTCTCGAACTCGTCGTCGTCCACGTCCTCCAGGCTCTCGTTGTCGCCGTCTGGCTTCGGCCTCCGGGTCTGTTTGTCCTGCTGCCGTTTCTTAAAGAAGCTGACGATAAAAAAGTGTCCGACAGGTTTGGAAAAGTTACGTTTAAAAGACTGAGATTCTGCTTTTTACATCATTTCCCTTTCGTCTAAAAAAAAAAAAATAATAATAATAATAATAGGAAAATAATTTAGTTGGAAAAAAACAAGAAAAATTTATGGTGAAAGATTTATGTAAGGTAAAATAAAGTAAGGTTTATGAGTTTGACCCCCCCTGCTGTAGACACAAACCAAAGGAAGTCTCACCGATAGAAGAATATCTCATCCACAGGGATCTGACTCTCCTCTTTGGACAGAAACTCTTCACAGTTCACTGAAAAACACAGACGTACGTTCGATTAAACACAAACACAAAGAACATGAGAACAGATGAGGACACACTTCTCTTCTTTCCACATTTAGTAAATATCGCTAAAGTTTTGCACAGACGTCTGATGGAAAAGCCACCAGTGAAGCCTCTGACATCACTACCCCTCCACTCCTGACTCCGCCTCCACTCCTGACTCCGCCTCCACATTCACATTTGTACAGACGTAGCAGCCGTTGAACCACAAAAGGACAGAACAAAAAAAAAAAAACTGGTTTTACTCTTTTTTTTTAATCTTCTAAATTATTTTTATTGGTGTGGAAGGTTGCCAGTTTGAATCCCAAGTGGGTCCTTAGGCAAGGCCCTTACCACTGTAAATACCTATACCATGTAATGTAATCTATTACATCAGAACCTCTTTTGCATATGTGGGTCACTTCAGGGTTGCATTCAATTCATACTGAGAACTGATTTTAATTTGTAATATGAACGAACACACACACACAAAAATCACATAAAAATAATAAAATAAAATAATAAAATCAGAATTGTGCATAAAAGACGCGCTGTGTGACGGAGCCGGTGACTCTTTGGGTGTGACCTCACCTGGCAGGGAGCTGGCAGGTGACTTCTGTTTGCGCTGCAACACAACACTGTCTGTGTTTTCTGCAAAACAAACAAACAAACAAACAAAACAAAAAAGAATTTATGATCATGAAACACACACTGGGAATCTGGGAATCGTCCACATCCCAGTTTATCGACAGATGAGGCGTGAGCTCAGAGTGTTTCTCACGTTTTCCCTTCAGCTGTTTGGGGTTCCTGAAGACAAATCGATCCAGGAACCTGATGAGGGTGAAGTCCTGCAGGGGGTCTCCTGAGTACTGGATGGACCCCCCCTGTAGAAAACACAACAGAGGTGAAAGGTCCCTCTGAACACATTCATACACCAGTGTGAGTCACACTTATTAACCCTTTTACACCCATGGGATCACCGGTGACACCGCGGCACATGTGCATTTCAGATTACAGTAACTTCTCACTACTTTGTATAATTTTAATCATCCAAACTGTGCCTGAAAGAAAATGGACCGGAATAGTTTCAGAAAATACCACTCCTAAAATAAAAAACGCCTGGTTATTGACAAATAGAACAGCCTGGAACATGGACTCAGAAAGCTAAAAAAAAAAAAAAAAAACTGTCCGAGTTGTTGTAAAATAGTTTGATTTAAATTTTTACAATCTCAGAAATGTTCAACCTGCACTTTTCAAGAATTGATAAAAAGAAAGTTGAAGAAAATTCAATTCAGTTTTTGTACTTTTCTTCTAATAAACACACAGTTTTAGGTATTTAATTATATAATAATGTTAAATACTTCACAGATTTTGAAAGTTTTACTTCTGCTGGTTAAAGGGTGTCAGTTATTTACACATAAGAACATTTTATTGACAAAATTATTGACAAAAAAAAGACCAGGCATTTTAATAAATATATCTATTATGGTACTAAAAGGGGTAAGAATACGGCTGCATTATTTGACTATTAAATACAATTATTAATAAATTATCCAGTCTGTGTTTTTATTTTCTTATTCAAGCTCATTCTTATCTTTATTAAAATGAAAAATACATTTAATATTTAATTTTCAAAATAATAATGCAAAAGAAAATGTAGATTGGATAATTTATTAATAATGTTATTAACAAGTGAAATAATGCAGCCGTGTTCTTAAAATGCATTTTAATTTAGATTATGGGATCTAAACACTTCCATAAGAAACAACAAAGTCTGAAAAATAACACGTTTATGGGACATAATAAGTTTAATCCAATCAGATAAATGTGTGTCGTGACGTCTTTTACCTGCAGGATGGTTTTTGCGAACAGCGACACCGACGGGTGGAAGTGCACGGCGAGCTGCAAAGAAACAAACGCGTGTTAAATAACGGAACACGACACGTGTGACTCATCTGCTGGAGGACGCTCACCCTCTGCAGCTCCCACAGCGTCGTGTGATCGGCGCCGCAGAACATCGGGTTTCTGTGCAGCGGGTCGTAGCTCTGAACGCTCTTCCCCCCTGATCAGACAGGAACCACAACATCATCATCATCATCTTCCTCCTTATGCTTATAATGATCATCATTGTTGTTTTCATCCTCATCTTCCTCCTCACTCTCACCATCATCATCCTCATTCTCAGCTACTCATCCTCATCTTCTTTCTCCTCATTCTTATTATCATCATCATCATCGTCATCTTCCTCCTCACTCACCATCATCATCCTCATTTTCAGCTACTCAGCATCATTCTCCTCATCCTCATCTTCCTCCTCATTATTATCATCATCGTTGTTTTCATCCTCATCTTCCTCCTCACTCTCACCATCCTCAGTCTCAGCTACTCATCCTCATCTTCTTTCTCCTCATGCTCATTATCATCATCATCCTCATCTTCTATTCTATTTCTATTTACAATTGACTTTCAACATGACACGTCTGTTCTTGGTGTCAGATTTGATCAAATACATTTACACAAAAAATGAGGCTTATACTCAGAGCGACTTATAATCCAGAAAATACGGTAGTTGCGTTAGATTACTTGTTACTGAAAAAAGTAGTCGACTACAGTAACAAGTTACTAAGTAGCGCGTTAATGGCATCACTGATCATCATCATCATCATCATCATCAGAACAACAACCAGCAGCAGTTTGTTTTCACATGTTCTAACTCACCCTCCTGGTTCCGGTGATGTACCCATGATGCAGTGGGTTTGGTGTCCACCGTCTCTACAGTTACTCCTTCCTCCACTTTGTCGGCGTCCACAAAGCGCTCCTCCTCATCATCCTCATCCTCATCGTCTTCAGCGAGGTCTTTGAACGTCTCATCTTCCCCATCCTAAAGGAACAGCTGCTGTTACATCAGGTTTAACTCCACGGTCATGAAAACGTTCATTCAACATCAGGTCAAACAGAAATGAAGAGAACGCTCTTAGAACATGTTCCACACCCTACGTACTTCAGCATGTTTTTACTTTAGATTTTTAAAATGTGTTAACCCTTTAAGCACCAAGGTCGCGATAGACAAGCAACAGAACTGAATGAAACAGACCATAATAGTTAATAAGTTTTTGTTACCACCTCTTTAGGCCCTAACACCATTTCAGGGCATATTTCTATTCAAAATGAAGAAGAAAAACCCGTTTAAAGGCCTGGTTCTGAGCTGGTTTAAGTACGCAAGTAAAGTTTATTTAGTTTTAGTTTGGATAGATTTGTCTACTGTTTGGATAAAAAAAAAAAAGATACTAAAATTTACTGCATTTTTCTTTCTACTAATGTTTAAGTTAAATTATTTTAAGGATAAGATGATAAAAAAAAAAAAAACACAGAGAAAACTTCCATGTAAATATGTTCAAAGTTCAAAGTGTATTGAATGGATAGTTTAGTTAAGATTGAAAACTTTGATGCCAAAGGTTGCAGGTTCGAATCCCAGGCCCTTTACACTATACATGCCTGTATACCTTGTATACATCTTGCTTTGGATAAAAGCATCAGCCTAGTGTGATGTAATAATGTAGTTACACAATCCAATATGGCCGCCGCCCTGTGATGTCACAATATGCAAATTAGATTCGATTAGAATACATTTAACTCCGTCATTAACTTTGGTTCAGACTCAACACTTTTCTCATTTACAGTATGACTTTGTCTTTAAACACTTCCAGGCTCCACTTATGTCCTCTGGGACGTCCTGCATCTGTAGGCGTCAGTCTACAAACGCCTGGACTGCGTCCTTTACTGCGTCCTTTACTGCGTCATTTACTGCGTCGTTTACTGCGTTCTTTACTGCGTCGTTTACTGCGTTCTTTACTGCGTTCTTTACTGCGTCGTTTACTGCGTTCTTTACTGCGTCCTTTACTGCGTTCTTTACTGCATCGTTTACTGCGTTTTTTACTGCGTCCTTTACTGTGTTCTTTACTGCATCCTTTACTGCGTCGTTTATTGCGTCCTTTACTGTGTCCTCACCCCCTCCTCCTGCAGCAGGAGTCTCAGTCCGGGCTTGGCCTTCATGACCTCTGACACCAGGAACAGCGCTCCGCAGGCGAAGTTGGCGTTCTGCTCGGCGCCGACCTGCAGCAGCCGCTTCACGAAGGCTTTGACCCGCCGCAGCATGACGTCGGCCTTCAGAGACTTGTACAGAAGGTTGAGGAACATGCTCTGCCTGGAGGACGAGGACAGGCCGGGGTCCAGCAGCTTCCTGTCCCCACCGACAAGAACAACACAGAGGTCATTAGTTCGTTAACAGTGTGATGCTGTTGCAAATATTAGGAACAAGATGTTGAAGCGTACTTTTATTTTGAAGGATGCCATTTTCTCTTTCTCATCTATTTTTTATTTGTTATTAATGTTTCTATAAGGAATTGTGTGTGTGTTTGGAAATGTTCATTGTACGATTAAAAATGCAACTAGATGTTCCAGATGTGCAGGAAGTGCGATGCACATTTTATTTTGAAATTGAACTTTTACGGTTCGAAAAAAATTTTCTCCGAATGAAGAAATGAAAAGAAGAAGAAAAATAAAATCAACTGGTTAAAGAGTTTGTTTGCTTCTATCGTCAATTTAAAACACAACGCACAGTTAGACCCACTACAGAAGGTGCACTTGAATGCACCACGGTGCCATAGTGTCTTTGAACAGCATTTATTATGAAAACATTTCCAGGACCAATTATTGTGTCATGAGTGCATTGAACTTTAGCAAAAGTGAAATGCAGCATTAGTTCGACCCCCCCACCCCCCTGCGATGTAGATGTTCAGAGAAAACTGAAGAAAAAGTGACTTTCTCAACAAATCTCTCATTAACTGAACATAAACCCAGTGTTTCCATCCACTGGTTCTGATCCGACTCCATGGGTTTTACTGGTGAATCACTGTAGTAGAAGATGACAGTGTTTCCATGGTAACCACAGAGCCTCTAAACATCCAAATGGATCATATCTGATGACCATGAAAAGATGATAAACTGTATTTTACACTAATTATTTACACGTTTTGATAGAATTATTGTTCCCGCAGATGTTAAATATTTCAGTCGATGCTTTCATTCACCGGTGACTCTTCGGGTCTTTAGGGGTTAAAGCGCATCAGAAACTGAATCCAGGTTTTTATTCGTTGTATCCGTCTCACCTGTACAGAGTCGTGTAGTATCTGTCGGACACGCTCTGCTGCGAGTCCATGACCTGGAACAGCAGCATGAGCGCCTGCACGGCCGTGTTGAACTTGACCAGGTGGACCACTTTGAAAAGCGTGTCCAGCTGCTCCTTCACCTTCTCGTCCCCGGCTTCGGCGTAGGGATACGCCCTGTTCACGCCCGACAGCAGCGCGCTCAGCATCTTCGACTCCACCTCCTTCTTCTTGACACAGGCGCGGAAGAAGGAGAAGTAGATGGCGATGAGTTTGGCGGCGAGTTGGGCCTCGTCGTGGCTCAGCAGCACCTGGCTGAGGAAGCAGATGGCGTAGTACTGCGCTTTGGGGGCGATGTTGGGCCGGAACATGAGCCGCTCCACCTCACTGCAAACCACCACCTTCATGTTCGGGTGTTTGTGCAGCAGCATCTCCAGCAGGTACGAGGCTTTGGTCGCAGTCTTGTACTCGGGGTCTCCCAGCTTATTCACCACCTGTAAAAACATTCAAATACAGAGTTGAGTTACGACACTGTGTCAAAAAACACGAGTGCAGGTAAAAGTTAGAGAAGAACGTATAGAATGAGTCACCAGGACGTCCATCCTGTTTATTCAGTGGGGGGGGGGGGTATGGCAACAACCTCGCAATACGATACATATCCTGATACAGGGGTCACGATCTGATACGTAACGCTATATAAGTGCATTCTGGTTCATGATATTCAACGTATGTAGAAACTTAAAAGGAGGGAAAGTTATTGTAGGTAATTGTGATGTAAATTAAACGGTTTTCCCTCTGGACTTAAAACAACATTAAACTAAAATAAACAGACTTTACGGACCTGGATGAGCAGCGCCCTCTCCTGCTCTGGTCGGTTGCTCAACAGTTCGAAGGCAGTCATCAGCGCCTTCGTCTTCGTCGCTGCCACCGTGTCATGAGCCACCGACTCCAGAGCCGTCACAAATTCAGCCATCAGGAGCTTCAGCTGGTGCTCAAAGTACCAGAGGATGAGGCGGCGGTCTCGGGCATCCCTGTTGCCGCTGGCTCTCTCCTCCAGCTCGCTGAATGGATGCTGGGCGAAGGGGCGGAGCTTCCTCTGCTCAGGCAGCAGGTCGGACAGCAGCAGCTCCCGCAGCGTGTCCAGAGCCATCAGGCCCATCCTCCGGCTGCCCTTCTTCTTCACCATAGACACCAGGTTCTCCACATGATCCAGAGCGTGGACCGGAGCATCCTGGATCAGGAGTGTCATGGCTGCCATCCTGTCTGCGAGGACGCCAGAGGAGACGACGGTCTTCATCCAGGCGGAGTTGGCTCCTTTCTGCGGGTTCTTTTTGCTCCTGTAGAGCTCCACCTCAGCTTCCAACAGTTTCTGGGCCAGAGTTTTGTACTGGGACACCAGTGAGGCGTCCTGTGGCTCCGTTGAGCCCTCAGCGGCGTAGTCCAGGTCGAACCACTTCCCCCCCGGCTTAATGAGCAACACATTCCTCTGGTGAAACTCAAACACACTGGCGCTCTGTTTGGCCTTCTTTGCAGCTGTTGTCGGACCATCTTTGGGCTTCTTCTTCTCCTTCGTCGTCACTTTCTCCTGTGTTTCCGGTCTTTTTTGTGCTTCAGGTGAAACCTGTTTGGTATCAGGTGCTTTACTGTCCTTCTTCCCACTGGGTCCAGCAGTTTCTTCCTTCTCCTCCTCCTTATCTATGAAGACCTGTTGACCAGCGTACGCTCGGATGCCCAGTTTGGCAATGAACTTCTCCAGTTCACCCTCCTCCAGGTCATCTATAGCTCCTTTGCTTCCTCCATCTACGATTTCATTGGTATCATTCAAGCCTGCTAGAAGGACGTAGTCAGCCTGCACACAGAGGAATTTATTAGTACTTTACGCTGTTATCAACAAAACATAAGGTCAGTGGTTGTGGTGAAACAAACACCACAAATGCATTTCCAAACAGTTAATCCAGAAACTAAATGAATTACTGACAATTATACATTTTCTCATAATTTGTTGTTAAACAGATGTCGATAGTAAGTATTAAAGCAGAACTATTTGTGATATTTAGAACCAATATACATTTACCACAAATAAACAAAAGTTTGAACGTTTATTTCTTTCCTAAAAAGGGATATTTTTAGTGTCAGTCAGTAGTATTTGCCCTGAAGTAAACTTCCACTTCTGTCTGACAGGCAACACTTTTTAGAAATGCACTTCTACAGATCACAGTTTTAGTTTTTCATAATATGCTGTCCTTTTTTTATTGGATCTAAGATGCAAATACGTATTTCTACTTCATGTTTTACCTCTTTACGCCACACAAATCAACATGTCTACGTCGTGTTTACAAGTCAGCAATAGAGAATTATTCTCGTCAGCTATAAACAAACCCCATAACTGAATAAAACAGCAAATAAAACGAGTTTAAGTTCATTTTAACACCAAACCTGCTCGGCTCTACCGTGGAGTTGGATCATGTAAACTCACCTGGGTCCCTCCGAGCCGTAAAACCTCCTCCAGATTAAACTCATCTTCTTCTTTCCTCCCTGTTTTTTCGTCCTTATTAACATCTCCGTTGCAGTCTTCAGACAGCGGGTCATTTTCTCCGTTTTGTACTTCAAACGTCACTGTTTTAGACGTTTTATGTTTCTTACGGTGCTTGTTTTTCGCTGCCATGCTGCCACAGCGTGAGCGTGAGAACAAACGACCCGGAAGTAAAAGCTGACGTCATGACGTATTTCCGCTAACAAATTATGTTTTCTTACCACTTTTAAAATTTTAATTTTATTTAATTTTTAATTTGTGCATTTTTAAAATAACTTTATTAATGAAAATTTATACAGTAATGCTTGAACTATTTAAAAAACAATAGCATTTAATTCTATTTTTCAGATTCCGTTTTCAAAACAATTATAAATGGAGACGCAATTATCAACTGTAGCTTTGGAAAGTTCTTACCAATTATTTTGTGATTGTAAACTGCACTCATAGCATTTTAATGCCGCAGCTAATAAAGATATAAACAGAGACAGGTGTTATGCTTTTATTCTGTTTTATTTGTTAGTGGGTTTTTTTTGTTTTTTGTTTTTGTTTTTTTATAAAGTCTGTAAGAACAGTCGGTCTATAAAGAATTTATAAAAATGTAGTGGTCCCAAGTACTTTTATTAAAAGTACTTCCACTCCCACAGTGATTTGTCCTGCTTTATGTTTAGTTCGTTCAGTCTTTCCATTCGTTTGCAGTTAAATGTCTCCCTCTGCTGTTTCACTGGTTCTACGCAGGTCCAGAACATGCAGTTAAACCCCAGTTCATTGTAAGGTCCAAATCCCCTTTTCCAAATGACAGAAATGTAAAATATTGTAAGTAGATTCTTCTATAAATAATTATGTTAACTTGCTGTATTTATGTCATGAAATGCTTCTTGTTTTATCTCATGTATTTTTTTATCTTCTAAATTTTGGACAGTGATGTATAAATAAGATATTCCTTACCTGCTGAATTAAAGTTTAGTATTTTAATGATGTTAGAAGAGAGAAAGAGAGAGAGAGAGAGAGAGAGAGAGAGAGAGAGAGAGAGAGAGAGAGAGAGAGAAAAAAAATGTTAAAATAAAGGACTATAGCATCCCCAAAAGGACCGTCACAATATCCAAACTGGAGAAAAAAAGAAAATGGGACTTTTTCAGCAAAATCTATCATTAATTGAACATAAACCCAGTATTTTCATCATCTGTCATTGATCCAACTCCACCGGTTTTACTGGTGAATCAATGTTACAGAAGATGACAATATTTCCATGGTAACTACAGAGCCTCTGAATGTCCAAATATGGTCATATCTGATGACCATGAAAAGATGAAGAATGTGTTTGACACCAATTATTTCCATGTATTGATAGAATTAATGTATCAACAATGATTTATATTTTTATATCAGTAAATAATTGTAGTTACTGGTGGATATTTGGATGTTTATGGGTTAAAATAAGTATAAAAGTATATAAAAAAAATGTACATAGAATAATTTAACTATGAAATAAAAAGACATAAAGCAAAGTGGCGTTCAAAAATATCAGCATAAAAATGTTAAATATTACTCAGAGAAAAAATATATTTCCATAAATATCTGGATAGTTGTGTAAATGTTGTACAGACACGTCAGTAAATGCAGATGTTGTGTTTCCATACATGTGTTTTCCTGTTCATTTACTTTGTTGCCATGGAAACCCAGCGCTGCAGGCCGCTGGTTTGTGTTCTCCTGAAGTGTCAGATTATGTCCGTGTGTTTTATCTGTTCACCTGTTTAATGTTCACGTACACGGAGGCTGACATGTGGACTGTATCCTGTCACCTGCCACATTCCTGACGTTCCCTCGTGTTTGACTTTATGTGACATGTCTGAGCGCAGAAGCGTGGAAGGACACAGATTCCATGTGTGCGTATGGATGTTAGCGTTGGTCCATGCTCTGTGTCAACTTATTCTGCTATTTCTGATATATATATATATATATTTTTTACTTTTTTATCTAGAAATTGTCATTTTTTTCCCCACAAAAATTCAACATTGTCTGACATAGGACCCATGAATTAAAGCACGAGAAAAAGGAAAACAATAGAAACAGCATAAAGAGAAATGACATGGAAAATAAATATTTGTTTGTACAAGCAAATCAGTGCTTTTAGACATTTCATGATTTCTTTTCTGTCTGTTTTAGTCACATGACACACACACAGGAGTTAGTATTGGATTACATAACCATTGGTTTTGATGGTCTAATAATTTTTTCCATGACTATGTTTCAAGTGTGTCTAAAAACAAGAAAAAAACATGAAATTTCAGGAAAAAAGTATTGAACACAAGTAAAATATCTGTCCATGCAGCAACAGAAGTTCATAATAAATCTTGTTCAATATTGAAGCATCAACAGATGTATAAACACTTAAATTTATAACATAAATTAAAACTGCAGAGAACAAAAATAACTTGTATTAATCTGATGATGTCTGGATAAATTTGGTATTGAAATATTAATGTAAATTTTTCTTTTCCTGATGTGTGTAGACATTATTTTGGCTGATTCTGTATATATATTGTTCTAATAGATGCAACGAATACAACACCAGTGCTTTTATTTTGAAGGTTCTCCTAAATTTATGTTTTTACCTACAGTATAAGGCATTTAAGTGTTTCTTTACTGAAGTTTAGAGGTTAAAAAAAAAAAAAAAATAACTGGCATACATAGTTTTACACACACACACACACACACACACACACACACAGAGTTTTTCACGTAAAGTTAATGTGGACCTGGTTTTGCACATTTTCCAAAGTGTTTTTGTAAATATTCATTAAATAATTATCTTCCGTGCTCCACATTTCATCATGTATTTACTGTTTTATATTATAATAAAGTATATATACAGATAAATATCGAGCAAAGCTGCAAAAGTATTGATCCGGGCCTTTAATAAGTGTCACAGTTTCTCTTGTGGTCCTGTATGAACTGCCCACCCCCGACTCACACCAATGATTTACAGCTGTTTTTGGGTGTTTTTGTGCAGGTTTACAGACACACCAGAAGTCGGGGAAATCCCCTTCAGTTTCCCAGACTGCTTACCAGCCTAAATAAAGCGCCAGAGGTCAAAGGTTACCTTAAAAATAGACTCTGCAGAAGTCTGGAGGTGAAGCGGACCGCAGCAGGATGTCGGTGTGGGGTTTATGACGTGAAGATCTGACGCTAAAACTAAAGAGGAAGCTTCGTTTTTACTGGTTCAACCCAATAAAAACCTTTTACCACAGTTCCCAAATAGAGTTTTCTCTATATTTAACCTTTCATAAGTGATTTATCATCATTTATTGTAATATTCCCTCTATATTTGAAGTTTTTTTCCAGTGTAAATCATATGTTTTCTTCTATTTAATTCACTGGTCATGTAAATCACAGGTGTCAGTCAAACATATGAGGCGGGGGCCAAGTCCCGCCCACCGAAGGGTCCGATCCAGCCCCTTATGAAAAGTAAAAATGACACTGAAGATATGAACGATTCCGGATGTTAAAATATTTTAGGTCAGTTCAATGTAAAATGGGTCAGAACCAGTGAAATATTATCATAATAACATGTAAATAATGAAAACTGTTTATTTTTCTCCTTGTTTTAGTCTAATTATACAAAAATCTTTACATTTACGGACTAGCCTTTAATAAAAAAAAAAAAAAGTGAATAACCTGAAATGTTATAATAGAAGTCTGTCTAATTTAAACAATATTTTATGCTAACGTTACATGACGCATAAACAACCAACTGAGAACGTGCCTGGTATGTTAACGGAACATATTCAGAGTTATTCAGATAGCGCCCTCTGGTGGTTTAGTGTGAAAATAACATGTGAAATGATATAATAATGTGTTAATAATTTCACATATAAGTTGCTCCAGAGTATAAGCCGCACCCCTGGACAAACTATGAAAAAAAACGAGATTAATAATCTGGAAAATACGGTAATCACATCAGCAGATTAAATACGAAGGAGTTCAGTTTCTGCCACATTTTGCTGCTGTTTTTATGATAAAATGTACTTATTTACGATCAACGCAGGCTGTAAAAGTGCAGTTCGAGCATGTGTTCAACCATAAAAAAGCGAGCATGACCCCGTTCACATGGCTCCGTCCTCAGTCCACATGAAGCGTGTTCCATTTACACGCACGCTGCACAATGTGTGTGTGTACGAACCTCGTATCACCGTGTCCATCGCCTTTAACGACACAGCGAAGCGGTTGAGAAGAAAATGCTGTAACAGACTGAGTTAGTAATAGTGTCAGAGTGAAGTCCCAGACCAAGAACGGGTTGGATTTGTGCAGATGATGAATAAACAGATGATATTTCACATTTTTTAATGTATTTATTTGCACATACACTAAACTAAAACAAATGCATGCACATATTTGTCTCTGTAGAAAATGGGAAACATGAAAGGCTTCAAAACGACCTCAGATCGACCTTATTTTCAAAATAAAAGAATAGAATTTTTAGAGGGAGAAATAAAAATGACCTAAAAGTAAAAGAAATTATGGTTATAGACATTTAAAATGTACAGGACAATTCAAAGTGTTTTACATGAGACATAAAAGCATCACAAGCGAGGCATAAAAAGTGAAAATTAAAAGAGAAAATTAAAAGGATTCAAGATTAAAAGGTAAAAGATGCAAAAAAAAAAATTAAAATATTGCAACTGGATATGTTACTGGTTTAGACCGCTGACTTAGGTGCGGAAGGTTGTTAGTTCAAATCCCAGGTCCTTTACGCTCTACATGCCTATATGTACACTAATGTAATAGAAATATTAAATTGAAGAAATATATAAAAAAAAAAAACAATTAAAACAGATAAAATATTTAAACTTAGAAGAAAATATGAAAACTTCATTCTAATACAGATGTATACATTTACAAAATCTATAAACATAATGTCTTTCAATGACATAAACAGTGAAAATAAATGAGTAATAATGATGATGCATTAGACGCTTTTCCATTCACCTTCAAATATTATAAATATAACATAAAAATTTACATAATGGAAAAATGCAAATTTCATTAAAACTCTTGTTTTTCAAATAAATAAATAAATAATATGATATAAATAAATGTTGTGATATTATTATATAACTGCGAAAAAACCTTTTTATACAAATCATGTGACTAAAAAACAGGATGTGGATGAACGCTGCTGGTGGGATGTAACCATGGTAACGGGTCAATCTTACCTGCCATGACATGAATGTAATTTTG
>JAPSES010000098.1:839200-849661 GCA_029822895.1 Maxillicosta whitleyi | reverse complement strand
AATACGCCCCACCCCCCCCCCCCCCCCCACACACACACACACACACACACACTTAAACCCCCCCCCGTCATTACTCACTGTGCTCCTTGCCGTGGCCCGGTCCGGTCCCCACGCTGGCTTTGGGGGTGACGGGCATCATGGCCTGGCGGATCGCCTTCTCCCAGCTCTGGGCCACGTCGCGCCCCACCCCCGACGTGGTCAGAACCGGGTTGTGGACCGGACCGACGCTGTCCTCGCCCACGTAGAACACCACCCTGGAGGTAATGACCTCGAAGCAGTGGGGGTTACTGCCCTGGGGGAGGCTGCTGAAGTCCTGGGCCGGCTCCACCTGCAGGATCTCCGACAGGGGGAGTTCCTACAGGTGAGAGGGAGGCGGAGTCAGACATGTGACAGAGAGGGAGGCGGAGCCAGTGTTTTCTTCACATGGAAATGTTTAAAATAACAAACTATTCTTTAACAAACATGTGAATAAGATGAAAACCTACGAACAACCTGACGTTTAAGGTCATTAAGTGTGATTTTAAGTGTGATTTTAAGTGTGATTTCACACATATTCAGCCTCAGTTCATCATTTTCACACGTTCGTTAGATCAGATCCCAGTGGATCTACAACTAAAATATCAGGTTCAACTTCAGGATCAAAACAAATTGACTGTTAATGTCAACAGTGGAAATTTGGACCGGACACTTTGGTGGGCCGGACCGGACCCTTTTGGTGAACTGGATCAGACCCTTTGGTGGGCCGGACCGGACCCTTTTGGTGAACTGGATCAGACCCTTTGGTGGGCCGGACCGGACCCTTTTGGTGGGCTGGACTGGATCCTTTGGTGGGCCGGGGCTGATCAGACCCTGGTTCCTCCCGGTTCCGGGGTTCTGATGTGTTCACAGTCTCTTCCTCGGTTCTTCCGGGTCAAACTTACCAAACAACACCATGGCCTCGGTGCCGTCTGTTTTCACAGTTCATCAAGCTCTGATTAAAGACAGGAAGTGGACCGGGTCCAGGTCTAGGTCCAGGTCCACTGTATGCTCAAAGGAAGGTTAGCGCACCGCTTTGTGCTAAAGGTCAGGGGTCAGAGGTCAGACAGGACACGTGTTTGTGGACCCAGACACAGAGGTTCAACGCTGTGGAACCGGGTTTCTTAAGTCACACAAATATCACAAACTTTAAAAGTTTTCATGTTTTATGGAACGTGTTTTCGGACGTAAAAGTAATATTTATCACATCCAAACACACAGGGAGTCAAACCCTCAACCAGGCTGTCAAACATACGGCCCACGGGCCAAAACCAGCCCGTCTGAGGGTCCGATCTGGTCCATGGGATCTATTTGTTATTGTTATTATTGTTATTGTTGTTACGATTATCATTAATGTTATTATTATTGTTATTTTTTATGATTATCATTAATGTTATTAATGTTATTGTTGTTGTTATTATCATTATTATTATTTTATTTCTTTATTTTTAGTTTGACTTTACTTTTGCGTCCTGTTTTCAGGACCCCTCCCACTCCCTCCTGTTTCCTTCCGTATGAACCCGACTCCTCGGCTCTGAAACCGGACCCACCGTTTCCATGGTTTCCATCGTACCTTATAAAACTTGGCTCCGCTTTCGTTCTGAAACATGGTCAGACTTTTACTGTCCAGCCTCCAGTAATGACGCTTCCTCTGCAACGACACCAGGAAGATCAACAGTATCAGTACACAGATACAACACAAACATCCCATAATATTCAGGACACATCATTTTAACTGACTCATACATATATTTTTGTTGATATTTTGTACATTTGCTGTGTTTTTGCAGTATTTTATGCATACATTTTGTACAATTGCTACATTTCTCTAAATATTTTATACATTTATTGCTTTTTTTGCAGGATTTCATGTGTATATGTTGCACATTTACTACATTTTTGTTCATATTTTGTACTTTTTGTGTGTTTTTTATACATTTCTTCATTTTCTGTGCATATTTCATACATTTGCTGTATTTATTTGTATATTTTATACATTTCCTGCATTTAGTTTTTTTCATATCTAAAATTTCTAATGATTGTTTACTTATATTTAACATGCATATTTTGTACCTTTGTAGAATTCCAGTTGTATATTTGTACATTTGCTGTATTTTTTTCTATGTATTTTTGTACATTTTTGTTCATACTTTGTACATTTTCTGCATCTGTGTTCATATTTTGTATATTTAGTTGATTTTGGGTGTGTATTTCCTATATTGTCTTGGCACATTTTGTTCCTTTGCAGTATTTCATGTATATATTATATATATTTCCCATACTTTTTGTGTGCATTTTAAAAATTGTCTTCATTTTGTGTGAATATTTAAAACATTTGTTGGTGTTTTTAGGTGTATATTTTGTATATTTGCTGCATTTTTTTTGTTTGCATTTTTATACATTTACTGTATTTTCTTCATATTTTGTATATTTGCTTCATTTTGTTTGAACATATGACATATTTCTATGCATATGTTGTACCTTTGCAGTATTCCAGATGCATAGTTTGTACATTTTGTGTGTATTTTCTACATTTTATGTGCATATTTCATATGTTTGCTGTGTTTTTGGGTCTATATTTTGTACATTTGCTGCATTTTGTGCATATATTCTGTGCATTTTTCTGTTTTGTCTGAATTCAGTTGCATCTGTTTTTATATATTTTCAGCCTTTTGTGTTAAATTTTAAATAACTTTTTTTATTATTTTATAATTTTAAATTTTGTCCGTTTTGTGGTTCTCGTGCATGTATTCTGTGTTTCTTCTCACCAGGTTGTCTCTGCTGGTGTAGTGGACCATCCATCCTTCTTTTACGGCCGTGGAGCTTTTCCTCTTGGTGTGTTTGATGGACTGAACCACTCGCATCAGAGGGATGTTACTGCTGGTGGACGGACTACGACGACACAAACGCACAACGCCGACAGTCACATGACTGAAGCTTCAACGACCACGACATGAAAAATACCTTTAAACTTCTTCCTGTACATTTCTTGCTCTAATCTTGGAGAATATTTGTTTTTTATCTTGTAAATTCAACACTTTAATATAAAAAAAAACCCATACATTTTTCTTCTTAAATGCAGTACAGGTAGTCCTCAGGTTACGAACCAGTTCCGTTCCTACGCTGGCGACGTAATCCTGTATTTAACCTCAGAGAACATCATGAAGGCGTTAAATAAACGCGCCGTCGTTCCTCACCTGATGGCTCTGAGCGTCTGCTCGTCCTTCTCGCTGTCGTTTCCCTGGTCAATGTAGAACAGTTTCTCCTCGGGCGTGGTCGGCTCGTCCTGCTCGTCCATGCTGTGGCCGCTGTCGCTGTTGACGTCGCAGTTGTCCACCTCCATGGTCGCCTCCGAGTCCAGGATGGGACTGGCTGGTTCTGCAGGAACAGAACCGAAGGAACGCTCAGCCATGAGGGGGCGCTCTACTTTAATCCATTCACTTACAAAAGGCCTGAAATACTGAACCTTTTACAACCACAGGGATCAGCGGTGACACCGGCACCTTTGGCCGAACTTTAAAAACTAATGATGAGAATTTAAGTCATTCATGTATTAAATTATTATTTATTTATTCATATTTGACATTAAAATCCATTTACTGCTGTTTATATGATCTTTTTTCCACCTAATATCCTTCACAGACCACACACATTTGTCCATCTCCAAATCACAAAGGTTTTATCGAAGGGCCGTAGGACTGACCTCGTTGTCATGGTAACGTCAGTATTCACATCTGTAAAGCCGACTCACCTCCATTGAAGTCGACCTCGCCCAAACAGTCTCGGGGAACTTTGGCGGCACATTTCTTATGGCAGTTAAACTTACAATCTGTTGGAGACGGAAACACACACGGATCAGAACCGACCGGAGGGTGGCGCTCAGTAAACAGGGGGGATTATGGGTAAACAGAGGGGATTGTGAGTAAAAACAGGGAATTGTGGGTAAATGAGGGGTTGTGGGTAAACAGGTGGGATTGTGGGTAAACAGGGCGTGACCTTTGCACTGCATCCCCTGGCGGAACAGGCCTTTGAGCAGCCGTTTGCAGTACTGGCAGATGGTGGGGCGGGTGTAGGTGTGGACCGAGAAGGTGTGGGGGACTTTGACCCGACCCAGAACCATCTTCTCCATCCAGATGGGACGACCGCTCAGCAGGGAGTTCCTCTTCCCG
This sequence comes from Maxillicosta whitleyi, assembly GCA_029822895.1. Classification (NCBI taxonomy): domain Eukaryota; kingdom Metazoa; phylum Chordata; class Actinopteri; order Perciformes; family Neosebastidae; genus Maxillicosta; species Maxillicosta whitleyi. The sequence goes on along the minus strand of JAPSES010000098.1, from coordinate 845,477 downwards.
GCGCCCAGCAGGGGGCACTACAGACATTTACACATGTACCACATGAGTTCACATATGGACTGAAATGTTATAAATGAAAAACAAACTCAGTTTATTTGTACTTTTATTTATTTGTTTATTTTTTGCAGTTTTCATCTTGTTGCAATGTTGTGTCTTTTTCTGTTTTTCTTTCTATTTTTTTTTACGTCACTTTCATTTTCTCGTGTCGTTCGTTCATTGTGTTTTGTTTCTGTTTCTTCTTTGTTTTTGTGCAATTGCACCGTTGACCTTTTTACATATTTTAGATGATTTATTTATTTTTATTTGAACAGATTTTGGATCATACATAAGCTTTACTTTCTGCACTTTACCATTTTAATACACTTCTTACTGTATATATTATATTTCTATTGTATCCTAATGCTGTTATTTCCCAGCTTGGGCTCAATGAAGTACATCCGTCCGTCCGTCCTTTTAATTTTTCGTCCATGTTAATTTTTCTAAATAAATCACTTTTTTTTTTTACATTTTCTAAGCAGACTTTAGTTTTAGTGCATTTGAGATGAATGCATCACAACGAGCTTATACAGCAAATATCATAAGTGGATAAAAATTAGGACTAAAATATTTTTAATTTACCTGCAGTTTCTTCTAGAATCTAACCATCGTACCTGTTTAATAGCAGTATGTGTGTGTGTGTGTTTCTGCTTTATTAGATGTGAATAATCAGCTCATACACCACCGTTACGTGTAGATAACACTGTGATGGATCTGATAAGGCCGATAAAGAGCGTTTGTTCAAGTCGACCTAACGTAGCTGACGATGGAAAATCCAGTGATTGGCCTCGGGCTGTGAGTGTGTGGTAGATAATACACGGCATAGATCTGTTGACATGGAAATCCTGTGTCTATTCCTGCTGCTGTTCATGTCTTTTATCTTTTACCAGACTGATCTATGAAGTCAGAGTCAAATACGTCACGTCTTTGTCTCTTTGTGTCCGACATTCGGACGTTTCACAGCCCGTATTTATTCCAGCTGAAGCGCGTACTGTATTTTCCGATTATAAGTCGCACTGGAGTGTAAGTCGCACAAGCCATAAAATACATAATAAGGTCAAACTGATTTAATTTGTTGCTTCTTAGATTCGCCGCTGTGATTTTTTGCATTTTCAAAAAAAAAAAAATTCAGCAGTAAAAAATATATACTCCAGGAACCAATAAGAGAGCTTCTTTATGGTCACATGCTAGAGAACATCCAATCAGAAAGAGTAAAAAAAGTAGTAAATGCAACATAAATTCAGATAAAATAATGTTCTTTATTCACCCTGTCGCTCCAATTTTTTTCTAAAACAAATCAGAGAAGCAACAAAGTATTGTATTTCAGAGCTAAAACCTGATCTGCTCTGTGGTTGTAAAAACACTTAAAGTCGCTTCATTTAATCATTAAATTAAATATATTTGAAAAAAAAGTCATGTAAAACAATTTAACCTGTTCAACTTAAACGCTTGTTTCCAGTCTGAATCATTTCAATGCAACATAAAACAATGGATTAGCATCGATAGCAGAAGTTTAATTTCAATAAAACTAAATTATGATGCGGGGAAAAAAAGCAAAGTTAAGACAAAACAAACATTTACCGTCTCTTCATAATGTCACCTTTTTTGGGGGTCTTTTTTTTGTCTGTTTCAGTGAGTTTTATCAAGTGAAATAATCCTTGTACTTTTGGATCTGCTTAGTGTTAGCTTAGCGTCACTAGCTTAGCGCTGTTAGCGTAGCGCTGTTAGCTTAGCGCTGCAGAGTTGGTCTGATTGTTGTGTTGTATTAAATTGACACACGCGGGCTTCAGACTGTTACAGTGGTTTGTATTTGTCCGTCTCATTGTGTTCTGTTTTCTAATAATTATATTTGTGGAACCTTTAGCTGATGTTCTACTGCTTATGTGGATGGATGGACTGTAGATATTATAGGAGCGTCATGTAGTGTTACCATGGCAACATGTGGCTGCCCTTGGTAACGAAGGCAACAGATGAAATGACATATCCTCTCATAATAAATAATAAATAAATAAAAAAACACTAATGAAAAGCTGCTGAACATTTCTACTGACGTGTTTCATGTTCGGACCGACCTCCTCTTGCGGCGCCGGCGTGAACTCGGTCGAAGGCGGTCGTGCGACGGACATGACGGCGCCCGACAGTGACACGCTGGACAGACGCCTCTTCCTCACCCCGCTGCAGTTGTTGGGGATCTTGAACGCGCACCGTTTGTGGTAGTTGAGTCCACATCCTGCAGAAAAACACACAGATGTGAGCGTTTACATCAGTGACGGGTTCTACTACAGGTTCTACACCAGGTTCTAAAATACTACCGGTTCTACTTCTGTATTATGAGGCTTTTGTTCCGGGTGTGTTTTATCTATTTTATCTCAGAAGAAAAGGTGAAATTAATGCTTTTTTTCTTTGGTTTTTTTACAGCAGTTTTCAGTCCAACATGATGGATAGATACAGACAGAACAATAGATAGAACGATAGAATGATAGAACAATAGATAGAACGATAGAATGATAGAACAATAGATAGAACGATACAGACAGACAAATACACAGAACGATAGAATGGTAGAAAGATAGAACAATAGATAGAACGATACATAGAGACAGACAGACAGAGAACAATAGATAGAATGATAGAACCATAGAACCATAGAGAGAACCATAGATAGAACGATACAGACAGACAGAACGATGGATAGAATGATAGAACAATAGATAGATATTTGAAATTGTCCTGTAACAGCAGCAGGATACAATAGAAACACATTATATACAGTAAGATAACATAAGCTAGCGTAACATAAGATAAAATAAGGTAAGATAACGTAAGATAGCGTAAGATAAGATAAGATAAAATAAAATAAGGTAACATCAGATTATTTATTCCACCCTGGGGAAATTTCACAGTAAACATTAGTAACATTCAACAAGTGCAGAGAAAAAAGACAGATGTAAAAAAACAAAACAAAAACTATACAAGTGAAAAATTAAATATAAAGTGAAAAACTAAGAAATTAGGTATTTATATAAATATTTATACAAATATAGAATTAGAATGAACAAATTTACATTTTTTATTATTATAATTATCGGGGTAAGTCGTCAGAGGTTTCACTAAAAAACTGACTTCATCTGCATCTCTTGTGTCGTTTCTATATTTCCTGTATTTTCGTGACACTTGTAAATAAATATTCTGCAAATACATAATAAATAAATAAATAAATGTGTTCTTTGTTCCTTAAACCTCCACGTTGCTGCAGCACATGCCATACGTTGCGTTGCTTTTTTCATTTTTCAACAGGTTTTAAGTTTCGTCTGTCGGACATGTTGTATAGGTGGAAGTCGTTTTTCTGCGCTGACAGCTGCTCCGAACATTAAGCGTCTTTTTCCTCTCGTTTGGCGTCGGAACAGTTGAGATTCTCAGAGGTTTTGGAGCTTTAAAGACAAGGATCTTTGAAAAATAGTGGCAGGAAGTCGCAGAATGAATAAAGAGACATCCTGCTTCGGGCCTGAATACCCACGTGTGAAAGTGTGTGCGCGCCGGTCGGGATTCGAGGTCAATCAGGACGTGGATCAAAGCCTGGAACGCCGCCGTTAACAAACCTTATAGTCCGAGGAACGCCGGGTTTACACAGGACGTCGCAATAAATCAGTTGGCGTTTCAGCTTTTGTATCTTCGAACATCACTTAAATATACGCGGTCTGTTGAACTCATTAAAACTTACATCACCGCAGAAACGTTTCCTGTCATAACCTTTAATTAACAGGAAACTTTACTGAATTGTTTTAATTCCCAGATTTCCTGTAAAATACCTACGTTTTGTGATCCGCGTGAACTGTCTGACACCTGTCGGATCGGAAAAGTGAACCGTGGTTTTGTCAATGGGGAGGTTTTTCTTTGATTAAACGCTTTTATTTTTTTAGCAGGATGTACAACTGTAGTAAACACGTTATCTAATCCCTGGTTCAGAAGAATTTATGGTAAGATTATTAAAGTTTAAAACGCGAAAAAGGAAAAGAATTGATCAAATGTTAAGTGATTTTTCTGCCTCCAAGCGTGTTTCGAAGCATTAAATTTGTTAAAACATGCTACAAGCTATTTAGACATGAGTAATGGGCCATGCTAACAGGTCCCAGCTAAAGCTAACAGGCACTCACCAGCTTTATTTTATCATTAAGAGACGACTTCTTATTTATTTTTTAATGTTATTTTCATTAATTTGTGCGTACATTTTGTGAACTGGTGAAAACTTTATCCATCAAGCATCTTTTATGACAAGAAACCTGTTAAAATCTGATAATAACTAGCTAGGTATTGTAAACAGACATGCTAAATGGTCAGGCTAACAGACATGCTAACAGACTTACGGTGACTGTCACCGGTAAGTAGCTTTTTGCTTCTTATTGAATTACAAGAAAATATTGTCATTTAGAGCCATCGTATTTTTTCTTTGTTATTTTCATTAATCTATATATCTGTACATTTTGTGAGTCAGTGAAAACTAACCACACTGTAGCGGCTAAAGGCTAATGCTAACGGTCGAGGTAAATGGTAAATATTGGCTCCTGTATCTGTCCATGACCACCAACACTCGCATATTAAATTTAGTGAATCAGGTTAAAGTTTAATTATATTTTAGTGAATCACGTTAAAGTTATATTTTAGTGAATCAGGTCAAAGTTCAGTTCTTTTTAGTGAATCAGGTTAAAGTTCAGTTCTTTTTTAGTGAATCAGGTTAAAGTTCAGTTCTTTTTTAGTGAATCAAGTTAAAGTTCAGTTATATTTTAGTAAAGTTTAGTTATATTTTAGTGAGTCATGTCAAAGTTTTTAGTGAATCCAGTTGAAGTTGAGTTACATTTTAGTGAATCATGTTAAATTTATATTTTATTTGATCCAACTTCATCACCGTCACACTTGAGTCCCTGTCGGACGAGGCCCCACAGCATCTCGCCACAGTCGTCGCAGAACGCTGGGGCTTTGTAGGAGTGGACGTACAGGGTGTGAGGGCGGATCTGGAAGTCCTCTGCGGTGGCCAGAGCTGAAGGAACACGACACAAGAACAAGAACATCCCATCATGTGTGGAACGCCTGAGCACAAAACCCAACAAACATGTAGAAACGTTCTGTTCAAACCTGAATAAAGTGTCTTTTTTTTTACTATAATTAAAACCTTTGCAGATGAAACAGTATTTATGTTAGAATGTGAACGGTGCTGGAAACACCTGCGATCTGATCACAGTCGAACATGGAACAAATATGACACTGAACATACGAAAAAAACAACGATTTTAGATTCATTTAATCTAAAACGGGTCGGACCAGGGAATGACGATCACAAAAACCTGTAAAAAGTAAAAACTGATGAAATATTGTCTTTGTTTTAAGTTAGAAAAAGTTAAATTACACAGAAATGTTGATGTTTACAGATTAGCCTTATGAACAAATATGAACCTGAAAGTTTAAGTTAAAATGCACATAAATAAATAATAAAATGAATTTTCAGGTTCGCATTTGTTCATGTTATGTTCAAGTACAGTTCGTAAATGCGAACATTTTCATTATAGAATGGGACTTTTTCCCACTCAAAAACACAGAAAACTTCTGCGTTGACAGTATTTATAAGTTCATATTCTACTATTTATATTATTTTTCTGGTCTGGCTCATATTTGATCATATTAGGCTGAATATTTACACCAATATACCACTAATATTTACCGATATCCCACTAATGTTTACCATTATCACACTAATATTTACCGATATCCCACTGGTAATTATTGATAACTTTCCATGTTATTATGTTCCATGAGCTCCCACTGGTCCGTATGTGGAACGTGGAACTCAAACCAGTTCCACAGCTGGACCCAGTGTGTGTGGACGTGTCTTTTCCATCTTTAACGCTGTGGATCTGTTTTGGTCCAAACCCACGTGTGATCGGTTCCACTGTGACGAGCCCGTGTTTTCACACAGACGTGTAAAAGCGCCGTTGGATCCGTCGGGTACAGTAATCTGATCTGCAGCCTTTTGGCAGGAAGTGGTTGCAGGTTCAGCGCCTGCCGTGGTTCAGGCTTCATGTAGTTTTTCCTCAAGTGTAATTTTAACCCGTTGCTGCGACACCCACTCAGGAAATTAGCATCCTGTGTATTATATTAAACCGTTTATTCAAGGAGAGGAAACCAGTGTTGATATTATTACTTCAACTTTTAACCCATGAAGACCCCACCACACTTTTGTATAAGCCCC
>JAPSES010000098.1:756171-766247 GCA_029822895.1 Maxillicosta whitleyi | reverse complement strand
CACTCACCCACACACACACACACACACACACACACACACACACACACACACACACACACACACACACACACACACACCTATCAATGCAGAATGAACAGTTGGTGTTGTGTAATGAGCTAATCTTCAGCTACCTTTCTGACACCCCCTTACCCCCCACTCCTTCTGTTCTCTGTATCTCAACTCACCTCCTCCCTCTTTTTCAGTGCGCCCCCCCCCCCCTCCTTCACCCTGCTCTCTTTCTCCACTTTTGTCTGTCTTGCTTCACCTTTCCACCTGTGCCTCTCTCCCTCCCTCTGCACTCTCCCTCGCTCTCTCTCAGGTGATTTATTGGTTGTCAGGTTGTTCTCCGCTGCAGGGGCTTCTGGGACGCCGTCAAGGTGCCCAGTGGTCAGGTAATGACAAGTGTGTGGATGTAGGTGTGTGTGTGGGTGTGTTAAGAAGCTGCCCATCCAAAAAAGTGTCAGGCATCTGCCCCTGCAGTGTGTGTGTGTAACGATCATCTTTAGACAAATTTAACTTTAGATTAATTAACATTTAGATTAATTTAGCAGCAGTGTGATATATGGTGGTGACTTGCCTGCAGCTATGCACCACCTGTCTGCCTAAACTATGAGTGTGTATGTGTGGTCAAGTACCTCTTATATTATGCGGCTGTAAAGTGTTTGCAGGCACTTTTTGGGACAAAATGCAGGTTCCCATAATGCAGCTTTCGTCTACAGACCCAGATTTACTTTTTAAAGAATGCGGTGCTTCTAATAATTAAGGCAAATTAGTATAAATAAAACTATGTGTCTCAAATTAATATTCAAAACTATTTCTTTCGGACCAATATTTGTGCATATTGAGAATGATTAGCAGTAGTAAAACAACGTGCATCCTGTTGCTTAAGAATAAAGTAGAAATATTTTTAAAATATGCATTTATAAAAAAAAATAAATGGCATATTGTCCTGATTTTTTCTAATTTACACCCCAGTAAAAGAATAAGAAATAAATGACTGATGTAAGACTATGGGCCACCACAAGTATAAATATAAACTGGTCATTACAGTATGGATTCCTGAACTTACAAGGTGCACTTGAATGCACCATAGAAACTGTGTCTCAAACCCTTGACAGAAAGCCAGTTTAAATGTATAATTCCTCAGCTGTAACTAAAGGATGTGGCTGATGGGCGGGAAATATTAATACAATCTAAGTGTTTTAGACTGTTGTATACTGTATCAGTTGGTGATGCCTTAAATCCTGCAGGTCCTGTGGATTTCTAATTATATTCTGCAGACCCGATGGGAAGCTTTGGCGGACAGATTGGACCTGCGGGTCTCCAGTTGATGATCACTGTCATAATCTAACATATGAGGGTTTATGGTTGTTTTAAGGTTAGGTAAAGCCCGGGGATTCATTTGTTCTGGATTCTTACACAACAGAATGAAAACCAGAGCCTATTGGATTTGATCTGACTTCTCCTTCTCACTATCAGCAGTGGCTCACTACTCCTTCTAGTGGTCACATACATAAATTAAATTTACATTTCAATCCAATACACCGACATCTTCAATATAATTTCAGAACTCATTATTCTAAATGCTCTAATGATAATTTAAGGTAATTATTTTTAAACCAAACATTTAACATCAGTCAAAACCATCTACTGGACTAAAATGTGTAATAATTGTTGATGAATTAATTCTATAAATCCATGTAAATAATTGCTGTGAAGTTCCGTGTGTCGCCTATTCATGGTCATCAGATATGACCCATTTGAACGTTTCGAGGCACTGTAGAAACACGATCATCTTCTACAACATTGATTCACCAGTAAAACCCATGGAGTTGGATCAATGACAGTGGTGGACACACTTGATTTATGTTAAGTTAGTGGCATATTTCGCTGAAAAAGTCCCTTTTTCTTCAGTTTTCTCTGTATATAATCTACTGTAATCTGAGTTTTTATGAACATTTACATCATCATTTACATGATCAGTGAATTAAATATAGAAAAATACCTCATTTTCAGTGTAAAAACACAAAATACAGATGATAATATTAAAACAAATGGTGATAAATCACTGAAGAAAAGTTAAACAGAAAAAAAAAAAAACATTTTAAAAATGCCCTATAGCACTGTGTCTTTATGTGTAAGGTATGCACGTAGAAATACTATATTTATATTTTATTATATTTAGCCTCATTGGTCAATAATGAACAGAAATACTGAGAAACAAAATTTTTGGCCCCATTGACTTCAATGTTAACGGAAATTTCAAAGTGATCCAGAATACAGGATTTCTTCCAGGTCACCCCCAAAAGTTAATGGGTTCTTACTTGTGCCATTGCCAACAAATCCTGAAAATTTCATCAAAATCTGTCAATAAGTTTTCGAGTTATGTTGCTAACAAACGAACAGACAAACAAACAAACAAACAGACAAACAAACCCAGGTGAAAACATAACCTCCTTGGGGTAACAAGTAATTCAACAAGAAAAAAATGAAGCATTACTGAAAAAGAACAAAGCGCACTGAGTTGAGCTTAATGTGCTAATACATCACTAGGGCATCCTTATATAGAATAAGTAATAGATACTAGAAACTGAATGTAAGTCAGTGTTAAAACCTGAAACACATGGAAACACAACATGCGTGTTTGTGCGTCCACACCTGTTTGCCGTCAGCCATGTTGCAGGGCAGGAGCAGAACCTGTGAAGCAGGGAAGGTGGTGGAAAGAGACAGACAGTGCTGCTGCTGACGGATCTGCTGCCCATGAGTGTACACCCACTCCTAAAAAAACCCAAAAAGAAACACAGAGGGAGAGGAATGAGAAAGGAGAGGTGTTCCATCTGGATGATTTTCAAAAACTGACATTTTGCTTTTGTTTTTGATAAGTGGTTTAATAAAACTCATTAATTTCATTCATGGGAAAACCAGGAAAAAGACAGTGAGACAGTGACTTTTGTATTTTAAGTTTCCTAGACATTTTTTTTTCTTAAAGTTTATGACATTTGTTTTATTTGACAGCCATTAATTATGTTTTTATGTTTACACACAATCATTTTATCATTGAAAATAACCATAAAATACACTATATCATCATGTTATGTTATATTCAAACAAAATATGTGCAGATTAAAGATTTTAATTTGTTCATTTGAGCATTTAAAGTAGTGGTAAAACACACACCTGTCAACACATTAAATTGATATTACTGCGCTAAACAAATAGTTGAATTGTGATTTACTGGATGCACAGGAGGGGTGGAAACTGAAACGAGCAAAGAGTGAAGAGCTGAAAAAGTCAATATATGAAGCTGTGACAATAAAAACATCTGTGATTCGTTCATTGTTTTCACACCTGCGCTGAGCGGCCTGTCTGAAAACTCTCTGATAGAGACCGATAAATCACACCGGAGTCAAAGAGACCTGAATGACAAAGACTGTGAACACAACTTCAGCTCCTTTACAACAAGGTTCTAACAACATCAAACATTATGGTTTTTATGGCTGGCTGTTCATTTTTCCTATAATGAGCTATTTTGTGCTTTTAGTTTCGGTACTTTTTCTTCGCACAGTGTATTTTTCCACAGTAGTTTCATCTAGGTAAAGGTTTTTAGTGATTCTTCCACACACCTTTACACAAACACACACACACACACACACAGGTGTACAGGCAGCAAATATTAAAGAGGTCAAGTTCAAAGATGCCCTGATGTTTAAAAGATAATGTAGGACAAAGACGTGTTAGGAAAGAAAATCAGAGCCAAGACTCACACATATGCCAATGTGTAACTAGGTCAGGGTTGTAGTTGTAGTTGGATCCTCAGTAGTGTACTGTGTGGTTGGGTGTTTATTTTAAGGGCTTTCCAACCCTTTGAGAACCGTGTAATTAAACGGACACAACAAAGACGGACCCTTTCACAATATACACAGTAACACCTGCCGTCCTATTTTGCTAAATATACAATATAATAAGTAATTAGACTGGTATTTCACATGACAAATACATGAATTAATCAATAATTTACGTACTTTAAACATTCAATGAGTAGAATTGTAGAATCACAGAGTGAATAAGGTGAAGGGTTTAGGAGTTTTTTTTTTAAATGAGCTCCAGTTTTTTTCTGGAAAATCTCCACACCGCAGGCATTATGATTGATTTATCGACCTACAGCGAAGAGAATGACACTGGAGGTTAATTGGTAATGTAGCTCAATATATCATCACTGTTGGAGACCCCCAGGGTTAAGACACTGCATTTACATGCACACTAATGATTCAGTGTTAACCCACTCGAGGCTGTAAGTTCACTACTGAAACATGCAATCTGTACTGCAACTAATATAACTAAGAAAATCATAAAACGGTGAAGTGTGGGATTCTTTTTCATTTTCTGCAATGCTGGAGAGCATTTGGGTAACACTCACTGGCCACTATATTAGGTAAAGATTACCATTAAAGCCTGTACCTACTAAAGTGGCCAGTGAATGCATTTGTTTTTGTTGTAGACCATATGCTTCAAGGTTTGAGATACTATGCTGCACAACCTGGATGTAATAAGTAGGTATTTGAGTTACTATAGCCTTTTCACTACTGTCACTGACTGCATATTTTGTCCTTTTCAGACTATTCTCTGTAAAACCTAGAGAAGGTACAACATGAAAAAATGTCAGCTAATCACAACAACAACAGCCAGACAAACAAGCAGCTGGTTTTAGGCAAATGGAGATAGGTTTGCTGTAAAATGTTTTCTTGGCACTAACATTTGGTGTGGACTGGGATCCTTTTACCATTGTAACGGTCAGTCAAACATACACATGGAATATTTTGTTGTATGTAGTTTAATAATCTTATTGAACAACATGAAACATGGACAATTGACCTTACTAGTATTACTAATAGAAGTCATACAATTGCTTACAAATATGTTTGTACTATATTTGTACTTTACTGGAGTAACACCAATACATGCACTTTCTACTTATTGCATTTTCTAAACAGTCTTGTTATTTTGTTTTAAATGCATTTGAGGACAATTATCCATTTTGTATCAGTTTGCATCAGCATTTCAACACTAACTTCAACATGGATGAAATAATAACGCATAAAGTAGATGGATGACCCCTTGGGGAATAGCACAGTGCACATCATGCATGACAAAACTACTGGTGTAAAAGTTGTAACGAGACCAAACAGACAAGAGGAGACTTGACTGAAGGTGCTGTTTATTCAGTGGAGAAGAACTAATATGGAAGTGGATTATATGAGGTTCAGTGGCTTTGGAAAGAAACAGCAGGTAGACAAGTAGCATGGAACAGTTTTTGTACTTGTACTTTTACAAGGGCACTCCAGTATCTTTTATTACTTGTGTCTGTACATCTACTTGAGTAAAGAATGTGTGCGTGGATATATCAAATTCACCATCACTTGTTTTTTAGTAAGATTAGAGAACTATTTGCTGCCGTTGTATATTTACGCTGACTCATGTACTTATCTCCGTATAGTTTTCAAACTTTTTTCCTTTGATTTTTGTGTTTTTGTCTTTTTATCCGTACTCTATTCCATATCTTTCGTCTCATACGGATGTAATATCTAATCGCTGAGGGAATAAGCGGAGTACTGTTTCTTTACCTCTTCTTGATCTGATAATTTCTCACTTTTGCATTCAAAGAAACTGAATGAAAGCAGCGAAGCGATGAACAACAGGCTTTTAAGTCAATACATGTCAGACTATAAACACCATGAGGAGATAACGAACTATAACCAGGGATAATGTTTTACAGAGAAATGTGCTCAGTGATTGTTTACTGCAACATGAAGCAGGTCAGTGGTGAAACAATGCGTGCTCAGCAGAAGTGTTCCCAGGGTAAATACAGGTGAAAAGCAAAGTGCATTTTTGCTCAAAGTTGACACCTGCAGCCCTGTGCACAAAGCAGTGCTATATTTTACTTAGAGGCTTGAGTGAGCCACCTCATATTCATGCATACATTCACAGCTGATGACAAAAAAAAAAAACATGTGCTCATTACATTTTGACACTCAAACTGTGTTCAGAGTTATGTTTTTGCGGCTCAGCAGGTCGTATTACATGCCACTCACTCCCACTCCTTCATCTTAACTTTCTGCTCCTTTATATACAGCTGCCACTTTTAAATTATGCAAAATCACTGATTAATGGAACAGTGGAATACATTTGAAGTCTGACCTGACTGACATTACAAGCCTTCTGGTCTGTTTTCTGCTGCTGTGGATTTACAAATTGGTCTCCCTGCCTCCTCTATTGATTTCTGCATGCATGCGGACGTTGGTGCAAAAATGGCGGTTCAAGAAACAAATCCTTGCTCTTTTGTTTTTGGGACTCACAGCTTCATCGTAATGTTTGCAGTGGATGTTTCAAATCAATTAAACATGTTCTGATACTAGATCCTGTTGTAGCTGCTGCAAGTGCATACGTACAGAAACACACCTAACACATCGACAATAATAATAATAATAATAATAATAATAATACATTTTATTTCTATAGCGCTTTTCAAATGACACAAAGATGCTGTACATAAATAAAAGCAATCAATAAAAATACAAATACAAATAAAAAAAAATATATCAATAAAAGTATAAGTATAAAAAACAGACTATGTTGGTAGTGTCTGGGTGACACTAAAGAGGATCGGTTAAAGACATTTACAGCTACATATGCTTATTTTATGGATAAAATATACTAGAATAACTTTGCATTGATTTATGAGCAATCAGAGGAATTCACTTTTCTGTGGCCTAAATAAAATCACAAACAATTGATATGTTTAATTTCACTAATGCCACTTTTCAACTGCCTGGTACCGGCTCTACTCTACTTGACTCTACACGGCTCTTTTGCTTTTCCATTACGACAAAGGACCCTGGAACCTGGGACCTGATACTAGTTTTTTAGTACCGCCTCAGTCAAGGTTGTAAAATCCTGGAGCGGATACGAAAACGTGACGTCACGACACTGCAGACACTGATTGGTCAGACAGACCACAAAAATCTGATGTGGAAGTAGACAGTGAATAGCAAAACATGAATCCACATGATGACAGAACAAAACTACACCATAGACAGTCACGTAGATTCAGTCTTCGGTGGTGGACGTAAAATTCCAGATGAAAAAATACGCAACGAGCGAGTTATTGGCGATAAGAGAAGTAACGCGCTGTGTAGGAGTAACGAGTTGAGCTGAGACAAGCTGATTCCATAAGTGGAAAAGCATACAGAGTAGAGTCGAGTAGAGTAGAGCCGGTACCATGTAGTCGAAAAGTGCCATAAGTTCACCCATTGTCAGTGGGGTCAAATAGTTTCTAAAATTGACAGGAAAAATATTGAATTTCTTGTTCAATGGAATTAGGACAGATGGTTAGGTTAGGTTAGGTTAGGTTAGATAGGTTAACTGGCATCAAACACGTGACAGGTAAGATAAGGACCACTCAAACCATAAGTTACTTCCAATGGCCAAAACCTACAGCTCCAACTTAACCCATAAAGACCCAAACATCTACCATCAACCAAAATCATCTACTGATCTAAACTGTTTAATGCTGGTTAACCCATTAATCCTATCAATTCATGTAAATCATTGGTGTAAAATACAGTTATTCATCTTTTCATGGTCAACAGATACGACCCATTTGAACGTTCAGAGGTTCCATAGTTACCATGGAAACATTCTCATATTCTACAATACTGACTGTCCAATAAATCCCATGGAGTTGGATCAATGACAATGAACGGAGACACTTGGTTTATGTTCAGTTAATGATATGTTTGACTGAAAATGTCACTTTTTCTTCTGTTTTTTTGTTTCTGATATAGTAACCCTCAACTTTAATCTGAACTTTTATGAAAATCTACATAAGCAGAAAATGAAATGTAGGAAAACACAATTGTCACTGAAAAAAAAATCAAGACCAAAAGGATAATATTGCAATAAAAGTTGATAAATAACTTAATAAAGGTTCCTTTAAGAGAAAAATTCATTTGGGAATTGACACAAAAGTAGCACTGGTTCTTTATGGGTTAAGGCCAGCGCAGAAGTGATTTAATGTGTAATACATCTGACTGCCACTAGGTGTTGGATCAAAAAAGCCGCAGCTCCCATAAATGTCCAGACAAACACTTAACAAGTAAATAGTTTTGTCTATTAAACATTCTAATCACTTTTACTTAGTTTGGAGTCTCTGATTAGGTGGTGCTTTTTTTTCTTTTTCCTCTGTTAATCAGATCTCAGCTTGAATAAAAACTTTGACATCTGCCATGCCGGGCTTTGATTGACAGGTCTCTATGACAGCACACTCACCTGCTGAGTCAAGACTTCTGAAACTTCTGATTACTAAATAAAACACATTTTCCCCCCGTCAGACAGCTTGGATGTATCTGTGGTTAACATATTACTCTAACAGGCCCATGCTATGCAATGATTGATGAAAATGTTTACCAAGTCAGCTGGATGGCTCAGCGGTCATGGCTTGGGGTGCATGGGGTCGCTGGTTCAATTCCGGCCAGAGACACATGCAAAATAACCCCCCAAAAAAAAGCCAAAAAACTGAGCTGCCAGTGAGGGTCCTTGGGCAAGACCCTTAATGCTCCCGTCCAATGGGCAGCACGGTGGTGCAGTGGTTAGCGCTCGTGCCTCACAGCAAGAAGAACCATGGGTTCTTTCTGTGTGGAGTCTGCATGTTCTCCCCGTGACTGCGTGGGTTGGACATGCACTTGGGGAATAGGTTGATTGGTAACACTAAACTGGCCCTGGTGTGTGTGAATGGTTGTCTGTCTGTCTGTGTGGCCCTGCGATGAACTGGTGGATCATCCAGGGTCTACCCCGCCTTCCACCTGACCCCGAAAGGGACTAAGCGGTTGAAAATGGATGGATGGAGATTGTGGTCATTTTAGGTGTTTGTGGTTTGTAACATGGTTACTTTTTAACTTGCAAAATGCTCATTTGTGTAAATACATAGTAACACAACTGAAAAAGGATTAAAAATGATTTGTGTCTTTCCAATGTTCATTATGCATATTTTTCCCAGTTTGGTCCCATTGGAGCACAACAGAGGGGGTGGGACCTCACCTACTTCTGACATGTCTGATCAATACGAAGAGAGATG
The DNA here is from genome assembly GCA_029822895.1 of Maxillicosta whitleyi. Taxonomy (NCBI): domain Eukaryota; kingdom Metazoa; phylum Chordata; class Actinopteri; order Perciformes; family Neosebastidae; genus Maxillicosta; species Maxillicosta whitleyi. Next base: position 757,117 of record JAPSES010000098.1, on the reverse strand, counting down.
ATTTCTAAGGGGGTTTCTTGTGATGTATATAGATCTGAGATCCGGATTTGAATCTGGATCACTCCCAAATTTAAACCAGTTCTTCCTGTGGATATTATGTCTCTGCTCACTAAATTTCATAAAAATCCGATGAATAGTTTTTGCTTAATCCTGCTAACAAACAAACAAACACACAGAGGTGATTGCAATATCCCGCTTTTCACGGGACAAAAATCCATACTGACCAGAGTAAATGAACTGTACTTCTGAAAAGGCTTTTAGTTACAGGTCACTCATTTATAGACACATTTGTCAGTGATAATGTTTGTGTGGGAATTATGCCAAAATACAGATGTGGAGAAGTGAAACCATGCACCAACCAAAAATACACCATAGATATGGTGGTATGCATATATCATTAATATTTATATGACAGAAATTGAGTCAAAATTCTATGTCGATTCTATGTTAAGCTGAGTCTCAGACTGACTTAAGATGTTAAAAATACAGGACAGGGTTTTTACATCACTCATTAATTAAGGGAGAAACTGGCAGAAGACAAAATTAATCTAAATTATTAAATCTCTAACACATTCCCACCTGGGAGCTGCCAAGACTCGTGAACATGAACAAACAGTCTTCCTTCAGGGCCTCTGCACAGAAGCTAAAAAGGGAAGGTTTCTCCCTCACACATCCCAGTGGTTTTCCTCTGTGAGTTGAGGGATTTGAACCAGCGACCTTTCAGTCACAGGCTTGCCTCTTTAGCCTTTGGGCATTTCAGTTCCTGACACATTCGCTGTCAGTGCCGAGGCTTGTTAGAGGATCACAGCCTTCACGCTCACCCTAAACACAGAATAATGAGAATCCTACGGGTATTAATTATGGCTGAGAACACACACACACACACACACACACACACACACACACACACACACACACACACACACACACACACACAAACACACAC
>JAPSES010000098.1:729972-756071 GCA_029822895.1 Maxillicosta whitleyi | reverse complement strand
GTCCAGACTCTAATTTAGGATGTGATGAAGACTGGATGCAGCGGTTCGATTCTGCATCATCAATAATCAAAAAATAATGCAACTATGGATGGAACAAATATTATAAACCGTATGTGGTAAAAATGATGTGACAGTGAATGTCTCCTGGAATCAGAACTGAAGATGGTGTAGTCAAATATTACACGTGTGACTTTTTTTGGCCAGGCAGTGTATATATGCTGTAAATACACATAACAAGAAGAATGACATTCATAAACTCAACAAAACCATTTATTTGGCAACAGCAGTGATGGGGACAAGACTGTCTATGGCAAGACCGAGTCTTTGAACAGTCGAAACCAAGTTGAGAATGAGTTCAATGGTTTTCAAAATGCAGTTGAAACTGAGTCAACACCGAGCCTTTGAGGAAATAAGACAGAGTCTTTCAGCCATTGAGACAAAGACCATAAAAAGATGTTAGTGTTCATATCCATGATTTAAAGGAGTCATATATAGGATTGTGGCAAAAAAAAAAAAAAAAAAGTACTGCAATCACATTCAATATACCGTAGAGCGTGACATCCCCTACCCCCCAGGCTAGGGATTGCCATATTTAGTACGAGCATCTACTAAAAGGACCTACCATGGCAAGCAACGAATCCTTGGTATAAATCCCGGCCACAGTCTCTTCACCCAGGCCCAGGCTACGGTCTCATCGGGTGGTGAGACTGTGGGAGACCTGGTTGGATTTTAAATTCTTCTCCGCTTTCAGCCGTCTCCTTATTTCAAAAGCATCTCCTATACATATCCTTGTTTTGTTTCTCACTTTGTCACGATGAATTTGAGAGTAATAATAAGCCTTTTTTGGTTTAGTAACATCAGACATTTATGATCAGAAATGTTCCAGCTGCAGCTCAGTGGGAACCTGGATGCCCCAAAACTACTGACTTGGTGATTGGGTGATAGGTGATGGGCGGAGCATCAGACCACAACATAAAATAATAATAACATAAACATTACTTATGGGCTGACACTTAGCTTTTCAAGTGTGAAAATTCTGTCTGGACTACTACTGTCAGTGATATCAGTGTTTGAAATGAAGTGGATTCCTTAATGTCTGGTGGCATTCAGGGCCATTTTATGATTACTTGGAACATAATTCTTACATACAGCTCTTTTAATATCACCCCAGTTAATAATAAACAGGCCTACAGACTAAGCTAGACTGGGAACTGTTGATAGGAGCAGTCTGGCACACTCTTGTATACTTACCCTCTTCATATGGAATTTTTACTATCAATAAAAAAAATCTACCACGTGCATGATCTTCTGCCAATTTTTCTAAACTGCTTCAACAGCGCTGCTCTGTCATCAACATGTTAAGCCCACCCAGGTCTTTTGCAATTACTGTGTTGTGATTAAGGTTCATTTTAAGACTGTAGATTGGTCAGTCATTTTGTCTCCGCTCTGTAATTGCACCAGCAACTGAAGTGAAGTCACTGACACTCACTAAATGCAGAATCTTTGCATTGCACCATGGGATGTAATTTTCAGATAATGCCTGTAATCATCCTAAATGTTTTGCGTAATTGCGCGTGGTTCAGTGGATATCACTCATGCCTCACAGTTGGAAGGTCCTGGGTTTGATTCCAACACCAGTCAATGGTGGGGTCTTTCTGTGTGGAGTTTGCATGTTGTCTGCAGGGGTGCTCTCCGGCTTCCTCGCACCATCCAAACACATGCACTGATAAGTTAATCAGAATCCTTCAGGAACTTGTATTTGAGGGGATACGATGTTTGTTGTTGGAACCGGAATTGGACCAATGACATTCTGCTACTAGATTCACACGCGCTGCTAAGTATCGTATCAAATGAATCCCATGCTGCATGGACAAATGTTTGAGCATATTGGAGGGATTCCACCCTTTTGAAGAAATGGAAGCTTTGACAGTGTTCCAAGTGGACCTGGTGTCACCTTTTTAGATCGTTTCTGCCTCAACGTCATGTTGGCTACGTTCTGACCAAAACAATGCAGCGTACATGTGACGTCATCATGCATAGGCAAGGAAGGTGGAATCGATAAGCAGGCAGGGCAAACGATTCCAAGGAATCAAGCTACTGGGATCCAGTTCTCAAAAAGAACCGGTTCTTGATTCCCATCCCTAATTATGTGTCCATAAAATGAGGTCAGCTGAACTTGAATATACTAAAGGTCTGAACATCAGTGGACTTTCTTCCCTTTATTATAGACATAGATATATAGATTACAAACATATTCCAACATGACAACACCAGGATACATTAGATCAAAATGTTAAGCAGTGTATGAAACATTATTTTACACATGGAGAGTCCAGACCAATGGATAAATATTTACGTGGCAGTCCCACTCTCTATTGTGAATACAAGTTCAGAACATGAATGCAACTCCACACATAAATAAATGCTGTGACATTTAACACGGCATTGCTAAAGCACTGCGTGTCATAACGGTGAATGTCTCAAAGCAACAGACATTCCAATAAAATAATGGGTGTGTGATTTTTGTTTTGGCTGGGCAGGGTGTAAATAGTTTTTTCTTCTTTTCAGAGCTGCCTTGATTCTATAGGACACTCAGTTCACAACAGTTGTGCAGATCTCTGCTGGGGTGTTGCTATAGATCATGTTTCCGGCCCAACAAATGTTGGTTTAGGTTTGGCTGAGGCCACTGTTTCAGATAAGTAGAGGTTTGCTTTGACTGATGATGTGATTCATCCGCCTTCCACCGCAACCACCTCTTTCCTTTTGGAAGGAAAAAAAAAGTATTGGCTTCTATTGACACTGACAGAAAAATACAATGCAGTTATGTTATTCAAGCCAGGATGTATCATGAAATTCTTGCAGAAGATCTACACCTGAAAAAAAAAAAAATGCAAAGTCCATGTTTAAGCACAACTGGAAACTGGGAAAGACAGCTACCCGGATCATCAAAAGGAATAGACGATAAGCAGGAGCCTGTGGGAAAAGCAGCCAAGGGTCAGACACATAGAAAGGTTAATCAATGGTATAGGAAGCTGGAAATTATTAATGGGAACACACAAGCCAACAAGGAACAAAAGGAAAGTGAGTGGTTCATTACAGGGAAACAGGTGAGTGTGGGAGGACACTGCGATTATTGGTGGGAAAGCTGCAGAGAATGTAAAAAACTACTGAGGAAGAGACTTTGTGAAATGAAGTGGGCGACAGAGCAGGGTAGAGAAAAGGAAAAGCAGGGCTGCAGTGGAAGGGAATCCCTGACAGATATAATGAGCCAGAATGCGTTCAAATGCTCTGACTTTTAATTCCCTCAGAGAGGAGTAGTCCAGAGATTCACTACTGCTCCTCCACAACGTTAGTGCACTGGTGTTGGCTGTAATTATAAGTCATTATATCCTTTCAGAGGCAAGAATGATTCAATAAAAAAAAAAAAAAAAAAAATGCACAGGATAATGTCAGGCAGTCCCCTGATGAAAGCACTGATAGCAGAGTACTCTGTAAACAGGTAGAAAAGAGAGATGTTTAAACTGCGCTACAGTCACTTCTGTTGGTTTTTCCAACAACCTTCAGTGAAAAGTAGTTAGAGCTCGCTTAAAAACAGTTTAGATTATCTCATGAGTAATATACAATATATAATATACAGTATATATGAGTTCTTCAACAAACAAAGAGGATCAGTCATTGGACACCTATCTCACTGTTGATTGATCAACAAAATGAGTCACACAAAAACAGTGTTTGTGCATTTACAGGTTCAGGCATTTTCACACATGAATGGTGTGTTTTTGTGAACGTGGATCCACTTAGCAGTTTTTGTTGTGGACGACAACAGATGAATAGGTATTTGGGTTGAATTTGATATCATCATTTGGTTCTTTTTTTCGTTTGTTTTTCTTCTTCTTGAATAATTCTGATTCGGTTACATAAATATACAGAGCAACGATTGTTTCACAGTCATTTTTCCTCACAATAAACAACCAATAAAGGAATGAACTGAAGCTGAGGGTTTATTTTTGCTTATACTGTTCCCATGTGTTCTTTTATCAGGAATACCAGCAATAGGGAAACAAAAATAAAACATATTCCTTACATATGTTACATGTAAATCAATTCAAATTATACTCCTGAATTATCTCATATTTGAGCCTTTTTTGAAACTCTACAGACATTTTCACCTGATTACAAGGTTTATTCTAGTTTGACCCCAAAAACAGACAGACATCTATATTCTACTCATATATTCTATTCATGTTGCAAAATCAAACAACCTGGTTTTTTTGTTTGTTTTTTTTGCAATGATAGCCATATATTTGTTTTCGTAATAGATCTGAAAAGGTGGACTATAGTTTTCACATGATCTGAAACCCCCACTGTAGAAAGAACCAGTGTCTTATACAACATTGAGCTGTTTTGCTTTGATAACTGATTTATATATATTGACTTTCTTTTTTGTAAAACAATACTTGCTGCTTCCAATTTCAGGCTCTTAGTCTTATGTGGATGAAGCAGCAAAGCACTTGATCCTCTGGTTTCCACAGTGCATCCTGATTCTGCCTGGTGACGAAACACCCTTTGTCTCGTACGCGGCCACACTTTTAATGTGTTGAATCAAGAATAGGGAAAGGTCTTTAAGCACATCCATTTTGAGGTCACATCAGAACAACCTGAGGATGAGAATACACAACAGATATGCAATGTCTATCCTGTTATATGTGTCAGATTATTGGAGAGTGCTGCAGAGTGATATGAAGAAGATCGAAGCCCTCCACAGTGGGTGTCTAAAGAAGCTGTGTCACATCTTGGTGATCACTAAAAGTCGCCTGTCAGGTCAGACCAATGCAACGAGGCAAGATGACACTGTTCCCATAGCAATGACTCTGTAATTCAGTTTTAAATGCTGACTTTTCAGGCTTTTTTTTTTTTTTTTATTGTGCAGAAATGTGAATCCGAATAGTGATAATTGATTACTGAATTTGTGCCCTTGATGAAACTGTAGGAAAAAAACTATTTTCTGTGGTCATAGTTTCCATCTCATCATGAGTCTCAAACAGATCCACATTCTCCTCCTTTTGTTTGATAGGATTTTTTTTTTTTTTTAACATTCACTAGGGTTGCATGATATTGGCTAAAACGTATGATATGTCATATAGATGCACAGCATTGTAATAACAATAATATTGCAATATTTCTTTTTCAACTAAAGAAATACCAAATTCATCTAAGAAAAGTGTTCCTTAATGTTAAAATGAGCAAATTGTTTGTATGCTGACTTAATTATTTGCAATTTAAGACAAAATACTGAACTAGTACAATCAGTTACACAATTCTGTCCAAAAACGTGGTGAAGCTCCAACCACAGACCTTCAGACACAAACATAGTCAAATATTTTACCATTTTATTCACATATAACAAGATGTAAATGACATGGATGTATTTCATAATGAGTACCACCATGTAAGAGCTTTAATAAAACAATATCCCATTGCCTGTCTGGTTTATACTGCATATAAAATAAAATCTTTAAATAGAATTTTTCAGGCTTTGCCCAAAGTTATGCTCTGAAAATATTCACATCCTTTTAACATTAACAACATGTAAACTTATGTTCAACCAGCAGCTGTCGCATTATTTCAGTTTTTTGCCAGAAAAACTAGCATGTTAGCATGATAGAGAAAACCACCAAGTTGGTAAAACAAACAAAATAAAATAAATGCAATAAATTATTGCACATCTTTCATATGAATATTGCAACACTTTGTTATTGCGTTAAGAATATTTTTGTGATATATCGTGCAGCCCTACTGTTCACATTCAAATATTGCACAGGATAATTATGATTAGCTTAGCTTCATTTTTTTGGAAATACAATGCAGACACATGCACTGATGACGTTTAATTGTATCCTTACTTGCATCGTAATATTGTCTGCAAATACGTTAAACTAAAGTTTACACACAGTGTGGCTTCCGGTAAACTTAGAAAACTGCTGAAGCCAGAAGGAAACTTTAAATACACAGAAAACACTATTTTTCAAGACAGCATTTCACCAGGGAAGAGCTGATAATAAAGCTGAACATCTTGGTGACTTCTACAACCCATCAGCATCTAAACACTAGGGAAAAACTATGGGATGCTATGTTCTAAACCCATCCACTAGAGTTGTCACTTGAGTTGAGCTGAGAACGGACCAGTTCATTCCGGAGTAAACTTCACAAGCTATGTCCTAAAATGGGCTTTACATGGACTCCATAAGAAAAGAGCAAGTGACTATGATGATGGTGTTTTTGTGACAGCTCATTAAGGCTTCATGTCCTAACACAATTAATGATTTCATATTGTCCAGATCATAATGTGAACTGCCTTTTAGTATAATTCTTTTTTTTTTTTTTTTTTACAGCTGGGTACTCAAACTGAGAAAAATGTTTAAAATCATCGGAGTTCCCTTTAAAAGCTAAAAACAAATAAAGCCAGACCTCATACAATAAAGGAGAAAATCTTACTTAAAACATGAAACTGATAAGCTGCCTTGAAATGTTTCTGTTCTGTCATTTTGTGTGCTCAGCAGAAGCTTTTCCTGCAGGGATAAGTCCAAAAAAAAAAAACAAAACAAAAAAAAAACCCACAAACACACACACTTACTTGAGCTCTGGGTAGACATTGTCCAAGTACCACTTGAAGGATTTGCAGTTGAGCTTCTTGCGGAGCTCCACTCTGCTTCGGATACTGGTGACACATTCACAAAAAACACACACAAGCAGGCAGACAGATAAATAATCCAGTAGCCAGGGCATTTTGTTTGCTCCAGGAGAAGATTAAATCATAAAATAATGAAAGAAAAAAAAAAACAAACAGATTTTAGAATAATTGCAATATTTGATGTGAAATAACAGTTAAAAGCTTAAATGTCAGCATTTACCTGTTTCTAACAGATAAACACTGAGCCCGACTTGAACTGCAGCTTGTGTGTGGTGACTGCACTTGTATCAAACATACAATAGGAACTAGGACTAAAGCTGAACCTTCCTTATTTTTAGAACTAAACTGTAGTTATACTGAGGTGAAAGTGAATAAAAAACGTGGTTGAAGTGCTTCATTGGACTTACAGAATATTTGATTTAAATGTATGAAACAATTCAATGTCACGCTACTTAATTCCTAAAACTATCTGTTCAGTCTTTATTATATCTTGATCTATCTTTACAGTATAATGTATATTTATATATGAGAAAATCCACCTAAAATCACCTGATTTCAGAAAATGTCTAGAGGAGGTACCATCCATGTAAGAGGGATATTATTAACCTTCGCAACATGTACAAGAAGGAAAACATTAATTAGCCGACACTATAATAAATATAATTTGGTTAAAGATGCCAACATCATATTTTGTGCATGTTTTAATGAGATATGAATGTTTTTATGGTAAACATTGTCATACATGAACAATATACATTTGAAATTAACAAATATAGAAATACCAACATTTAAAAAATCTGATGTGCTTCACTGTGGTGCTTTGCTTTGATTTGATTTATTGACACTGCTCAAGGTTGATAAAATAACAAAATAAAATATGGTGCTCATGTACCTTGCACATGTGTCAAAAGGATAACACAAAAAAGCTCAAATGAACTTATTTCCATTGCGGTCCTTATAACTAACATTGTTGCTAACATTATTATATAATAATATAATATTTAGAAATAATTATATAATTAGATTATATATTACACGTTATTTTCTCTTACAGTTTTCAGCTATAAGCTATAATTTTGCAAATATGCAACTGTGGATGTTCTTTTACAGAGGTAACAGAAATCATTTATGTAAGAATAGTAGGGTAAGAGATGTTTTCCTGGAGCATTTTTATTATATTACTTAAAATCCCCTTCACACCTAAATTGCAACCAATGAATTAAATGCTCTAAACACAACAATAAAACATTTTAGTCACCTGTGGAATGGATAGGACTGAAAAAACACCATCCCATCATATGTCTACTAAACTCAACTGCCATTTGCCCCCCCCCTCCCCCCTGTGAGAACAGTCCTGTACTTAGGGGGAAGTCTGAAGAAATGCTTTTGGATTGTGTATTTTCCAAAACGTAGCTTGCTCAAACCATTTTTCCAGGATCTCCTACCCTACCTTTAAGCATTAATATCTCAAAAATAAATGAAGACAAGGCTGAAAATTTGTCTGATGCTTACTAGTAAATATGACACAAATCCCAGATGGTCAGTCCGTCTGTCATGGGTTTACATGGACTGACTTATTTGGCATAAGGTCTGTATGACAAATATAAGAAAAGGCCATATGTGCGTTCTTACTCTCCATAGGATTTGCCTCGAGCTGCAGGACGAGCAGAGTAGTAAAAGAGCCGAAAGTCGTCCATCCACACCTCAGCTGTGCGACGTGTGTTCCTGTCAACACACACATGCACAAACATGTAGTTAAAACATGTCACATCCCTGTAATTTACTGATATTTATACACATGGGTTTAAAGTTAGTAATGTCTGACAGCTGTTTAGTGTATGGTACGTACATGTATGGTATGTTGGGGAAATATTTCCAGTGAATGTTAGAACTATATATAAAAAAAACAAGACCTGCAGGAATCTTTAGCACCCCAAAAGAAGAGCAGAAGAAGACCTTCAGTATAAAAAAAGTCCCATACTTAGATATGATGATACCTGACCTCATATAGGTCTTAATGCAATTCAGATTTTTTGCTGATATCTGATAATTTTTTTTGCATGATTGTTCACATTATAGTCAAAATGCTTGCTATAAATATATATAAATATAAATATATAATACTTGCTGTAAAGTTGAGTGTGTAATTGTATTTGTAGATTATGTGCTTTTACTGTCAGATTATGGGATCTGGTGCACTGTACTAGTCATTCTGTTTTGTTTCTAGAGCGCTCACTTCGCATTCTTTTACTGACTTCTTTGTACATAACATATCCAAAAGTAAGTAAATAAGTAAGTTTAATTTATATAGCACATTTAAAACAGATAGGACTGTACAGTGTCACACTAAAAGGCTAAAAGTAAATAAAATAGAAAAACTAAAAGCAATACATTTTCAATCAGCAAAAATAAAAATACATAAAATACATTTCAACAGACAGGTGCAATAAAAGACAAGATGAAGTAGGTAGTAGGGATAAAAAAAAAAAAAAAAAAAAAAGAGAGAGATGATTTAAGAGGGAAAGGCCAGTGTGTACAAATGTGTTTTCAGTCTGGATTTAAAAGTACCGATTGTGGGAGCGGATCTTTTGTATGTAAATAAAACACTGTCAAATCCTTGTACATGTTGTAAAGTTAGTGAAAGCCATTGATTCTAGACATCATTAATGACATGTGCCGCTTAGAGCTGAACGGTAATAAAGTGCAAAACTACACAGCGCTGTACTGATCAGGTCTGGACCGCTCTGATCAAAATGCAGCAACTGAGACTCCAGATTACAACAGGTGTAAATCCTGCTGCATTTCCCTCGGTCTCTTCTCTGCTCAGTTCAGACTCACTGCACTTTATTCACCAACACTGCACCGAAGGCACATTTTCTCAATCTCGCGCCCACATTTACTCTTTTCCTCTCATTCTTTCTTCCCTCTCTCTGCCTCTATGTAGTAATTAGCTATTAGCTGAGTTTCTCTGAGCTGTGAACGATCTCATTGAAATGACAGAAACCCTCCATTACAGGCATTATACACACTAGCTGTGGCAGTTTAATGAAAGGGGAAGAGAAAGATGATATGAGATGCTTGTAGGCGTATAAACATAAATTCAGATCACACACAGGCTTACAATTAAAAACTCACACACACACACCCACAAGGTCATGGTAGCAGGCACAGCGAGGGAGGAAACAGCATAATCTTTGTAATCGAATTATTAAGCAGCTCTTTTTATTTAGCATATTCATAACCCAGACTGCCTCCAGCTAATTAACCAGCGGAGCAACACATGAGCAGACAACGGCAGCTTTGTCTGGGAGATCAGCGTTGATCACAAACATCAGGCCATCGTGATACGAATAAAAGTCACCGTCTTCCATGGAGAACAGATGTTGCCTTGGTAACAGCCAACAGGGAGCGAAATGAGCAACTAAACAGACCAGCTTAAAAAAAAAAAAAAACAACAAACAAAAAAAAAAAGTCACAGTGTTGGTGCGGATTAGCTGGTTGACAGAGAACAATAAGTTTATATGAGCCGCTTGGCATTCAGCAGCAGAAAGAATCATTTTGGGAACTGAACCCTCTAACCTGGCAGTGTTTGTGCGTGCCTCTGTCTGTTAAACCAGAACGGGAATTCAACTCCCAACCCTGGCAGCGATAGTGCCTTGCTTTCCCGCTGAGGTCTATGAATTGTTAAAGGAACTGTTAAAGGAAAAACCCGCCACATAAATATCATCAGACTGTGGCGTTTTAGTGGATCCCCAGAGTTTTTTGTTGATAAAGTGTTGCAATTTATTTTTTGGCACGTTCTGTCTCTGCCTTTGCTTCAGTTTGTCATTAAAATGCATTGCCTAAATACAATATTTTTGTGTAAATTAATTGTTGAAGGAAGACGCGCTGGAATGTGACTCTATTTTTATGTTGCATTTTCATAATTCAGATAGCTTTTTTGTTTGTGTTCCTCAGAGGACTAATATGATATTCTTTTGGACTCTGAGGTTTGATCTATATTTCAGACTCCGTCAGAGCAGTAACACAAAGTCATCTTTCTCCAGTGATTTTTGTGACAGCTGGAAGTTTGAGTCTCATGAAAGGAGATCTCACAAAAAATTTGGATTTTTTTTTTTTTTTTTTTTAAGGCTTAAGTGGGAGGAAATGGCGATATCACTCAGACTGCAATGGAATTTAAGGAGTAGAAACATTCACTTTTCATTGCTTCACCAGCAGGAACGACACACATGCACAGGTGCCAAACACTACCAGTCAGGTCTTGGTCTCAAAACATGCTTTACAGGTAACCCCCCCCGTCCTAAAAATAAATAAACACATAAATATCCTGTTCTGATCAAGTGCTCCACACAAGTAAATAAATGAAAATAACAAATCAATTGGCAATGAAAACTAAATGTTAACAATATATGAAATTGGGCAAAAGTTATTAAGTAAAGTTAAGTAAAACCATAAATCAACTGTTTTCTGTTCAGTTTGTGTTGTCAATAGCTGCATTCAGATCTGTTTGGAATCATCAAAACAAGGTTTAGACTGTCACAGTTTAGACTGAACCATGGATTAACAAACAATAATGTCCCATAATAACTTTATACCTTTATAAGCCTCATAATCAAATTAAGTCGCATCAAAGTTAAGCTATGATTTCATCTTCAAACTCCATTCCTACAGTTGTGTCCAGTGGTGAAAACAACAGGGTTTCTATTTTTTATTTATTTATTTATTTTTTTATCACTTTCTTTGACTCTAAAAATAGTTTCTTAGTGGTTCTGAGTCTGACGCTTTGACAAAAATGTCATGGTGGCAGAGTGACTCACAACTCCCTCTAGTGGTCATAAAAATCCCATGGACCTTCAGTGTAACTAGATTAAATCCAATACTTTGGTGAATTTGGCTTTTCTTTAAAATATTTTAAAGTAAAAATACTACATACATCCCCTTTAAATGAATTTCACAAGTAGTAAAAGGTTCAAAGTTTTTCTTTCTTGAACACTTTTTTTTTGTATCAAGCCTATTGTGACCAAATTGTGAGAGCCCTTATGTGAGTACACTAAAAAGTTATATAATATTACACAATTGTTGTGTGTTTGCTGGTTCAGACTCTGTAGAACCACACTGAGCTAGCAGGAAATCCACAAACACTGCCGTTCATCCAGAGAAGAGAGAAGAGAAACCCAAATAAAACATCTCAAACACTGGGACTCATCATTTACTCTAAACTCACATTCCTTCTACTGACTCCTATCTTTCTGATTCATTCTTAGTGGTGATGTAACATTACTGTAGTTTACTTTGGCAGTAATATAATAAACATATGTCAGGAATAAATCAGTGCCTAAATTTGAGCACGTCTAGATAACCTGTGTAATTTAAACATTAGCAAGAAAAAATGCAAGATGATTTATTTAACATTTATTTGCCTTTTGCTTTTGATAACTATTTACCAGTATGTGTTTATCGTCATCATTATTATCATCATTTATTGTTTCTCTCTCAAGTTACACAGATAATCATCCTCTACACAATATGATACAGTGAAGGTAACACACTAGCATATGTATTTCAGTGCATAATGAAATAATATAATATAAAAGTTGATAATTTGTTAAACCTTGTTTAATAGAATGTTACAGTATGATAATTAATTCATAAGAACACATGACTCTATGTTGCCCTTCATTTGACTTGTCATTTGAATGGACTCTGCATTTAATTATATCCTTGATTAATCTATTTATAAGAGATCAATTCCCACGTATAACCCAAGTATAATAGTCCTGTTAATGGATTATTGGGATGCCTGTAAACATCTTTCTGTGCGAACTGTTTGAAAGGGGCAGAGAACAGACTACAGCTTATGCTAATAGGATAATATTGTACTCGCAGCTCAAAGGCTCCCAGGCAGCTGTAAATCCACTTTAACAATGATGTGAGCAGCGTTCAGTGGCTGCGACACACAGCTCAGTGTGCAAGCACTGCATATCTGCTTCTTCTGTGTGTATTATGTCAGTCAGGCAGTGAATCAGTCAGTGGGAAGGTAGTTTGACGGTCTGTTAGGTATGTCGGTTAGAGTGTAAGAATATATTATGGGGTTTTAGGAATTTACTGACAAGCCAGACAAGCCATTTGTTAGTTTGGTTCTAAAGTTAGTCAAGCAGGCATTCAGTTATGCAGTGAGTAATACATGCAGTGGGTCAGTTTAAAACTTTTCCTCAAGATAAGTACAAAACCCTTAAACTGCAGGAACAGCACTTAAACTTAACCTTTACAAACTGTTCATTTCTTAAACATTCACAGTTTGATTCAGGTCAAATTTAACCCAGCCCCAGAATTCCCCCATAGTAAGCGTCTACATGTCTACATAGACTATCCCACATTAATATATATGTAATATATAAATGTCATGTTTCAGAGCAGGAGGGGCATTTTTTTTAGGTTTTACAAACTCGTTCTTGGAAAAAAACATGTACTATCACACCATGTCCTGTTTTACATAAACACATACAAACATAAAAGCCAATATGGTTTATATATAAAATTGACTCAAACCAGCCTCAGTGTCCAAAAATCTGTAGCACCTGTACAAAAGTATAATAGTTTAAAATATTTTCATTTTTGTGTATTTTGGCAAAATTTTTAATATTTCAGCATAAAAGAATGATGTTTAGGGTATTTTTTTTTTTTTTTGTACTACTGTTGAATGTCAAAACGTGTCAAATTTGACCCGGTTAGTATGTACGGGTTAAACAAACACAACTGAAGGGAACATGATACCGAATGACAGTTGAGTAGATCCATGAATAATAACTGTAATTCTTATCATGAAAAAGAAAAATCTCTTTTTATTTCTTTTTATATATTTCAAAACAACAACCAAATTCTTAGTATTCCTTTATTTTTTAAAAGGTTTAATATGCGAAATTTCTAGATGTTTGTATGTGAAGTTTGTGTTGGAGTGTGTTTAATGTGCTAGCAGTATGTATCCAGTTTGGCCTAAATAAAAGCAAAAGAGAGTCACTAAAGAACTCAGGAGAAGCCTGAGGATTTTCCCCACTAGAGTCTTCTAAATGAATGCCAATGTATAAACTGTCGAATCTAGGCAGCTGAGGCTTAGACATGGAGTAAATGAATGTCAAACACACAAAACATTTTTGAAGACCTACGTTTTTATGGTTTTATTATTGGATTTTGAACTGTAGTTTGTACTTTTTTTGGAAGAATTGTCTGAAAATATGCTTCACCTTAACCCTTTCATGCATGAATTATGAGAATCTTAGTCAATATTTTCTTCCTGAATGTTTTTCAGGTATAAAAAAACAACATGATTTAATTTTTTATGACCTATTTTTCCACCATGCCATTATTTTTTGAAGCAATGAAACAGGTATTTAAAACCCATGATCAAAAAGCAATAAACTGTGTGAAAACTATGACAATAAATAATTTTTCATGCTGCTAATGTGATGTTTTCTCACATTTAAACCCACTAATAATAGTTATTTCTCAATTCATGGAGATAAGGAAAAAAGAAACGCTTTGATTAAGAAAACTGCAAATTACAGTTTAGTAGCAATTAGCAACTGATTTACACTGAAATATATTATTGCAGATCAGCTTCATTAAGAACAGCACAGTTACAGTAATGGTATTAATTGCAGTGTATGGGAAGGTGCTGTGTTGGGTGATATGGAATTAAAAACAAAACCTGTGAATATACAAGAGGACAGCTGTAGAATAGTTGTCCACTGCAGTGACCAGTATGCTTGAAAGGGTTAAAACATAAAATATAAACTGAGGCTTACTTGATGTAGGTGTTGGCGTTGCCCTCAGGGAAGACATATGGATGCTTCTTCCTGAAGACGTGACCCACTCGACTGCAGGGCAGGATCTCCAGACTGCCACCACACTGCCACACCCGGAATGAGATCTCTGAACACACACACACACACACACACATAAAAATGACCATGACACATGTTCAGAAGTGGCATCATGTCACACTGTATCTTCGTAAAATGAGTCATTAGGTGCATTTCCATCCGGTTCATATTTGCAAAATATCTCAAAAATGGGTTTATGGTTTAAGTTTATTAGAATTTAGCATATTAATAAAATAAAAAGCAAAGTGCAAAAGAAACAGATTTTACTAAATTAATTAAGAAACACAGAAGTACAAGATTTTATGCCAAAGAAAGTGAATAAATGCCACCTTATATAAAGAGCTGCAGACAGAAATGTTAGGAAATCTTTGATAAATGTATAGTTTATGGTTTAACCCAGAAAAAAACAGTTTTGTTCAGGAGGCAGATGCCAGTGGTTGGTGCCCAAACTGTCAGTATTGTGATTTGGCCAAGGGCAAAATGCCTTTTTGGATCCAGAAATGACCACATTGGGACAAAAATGGAGCCAGAGGTGAGTGCTGCCTTATTTATTTTGTAAAACAGTATAAGAAAGCCATTAACCATAATTACAGTCAAGGTGTCAATTAGGAAAATATGCATTTATTCAGGAAAATGAAACTCTGGAGGCTGGCATGTCCTGGAAGAAATATGCTTGACTTGATATTTTGAGAGAAAAAGCAAATACAAATCTAAGGGAAGTTGCCGTCAGTGGTATTATAACATTATAAGATATTTCTACATTGGCTTTAAGAATTATTTCTTCTTTTTCTTCCCATTCATATTATAACATAATTTTCTTCACACCACTGTACTGGCTTTTGCCCATTTTAGATAATCTTAGTTCACATTTAAGATACATTTGGAATCCTGCTATGAGAGTCTGTGTGTTGTTTATCTGCAGCTTTTCCAGTCTGGTTCTCCTCACTAGTTTAATATCCTGCACATCATGGCTAAGTGGGGCAAACCTCACTAAATATTTGATGACCTGTCCGTTGAACTCTGATTTGTTAGTTTGATTTAGTGCGTCTGAGGGGTAAAGTAGAACTCTATACTCTGCGTTTGTTCATATGACCTCCTTATCATGCTCTCTCATTCTCCAATTTGAGCACAGCAACACATGAAAGTCCCAGAGAACATGACTGTAGTTGACTTTATTGTGTTTTGTAAGTCAGAGTTAATTCATTCAGAAAGCAGCTGCCTGTCTGCAAACTCAGGAGGGAGAAGGAGAACGAAGACAGTTTCCCCAAAGAAAAAGAAGCTGGAAACTTTGTGTGTAACTGAGAGAATCATAGACAGAGGATGGGAAAAGGAGAGGGCAAGAGAGAGAGAGAAAAAGAGAGAGAGCGCAATGGGAAGTGAAAATGAGAGCACAGACTGGGTTTGATGAGGAAGAGGAGAGATAGAAGTCAAGATGAAAAGCCAGAAAGTACAAAGGAGAACAAGAGGAGTCAGTGAGATACTGAGATACTGACACAGAGGCTGAAACACATGACGGACGGCATGTGAATCTGTGTGAATTTTTAGCCACTGCAGTGACGACGTGGTCTACAAAGTGAGGACGCTCTCACCTTCAGATGGACCCTCAAGGAAAGCCTTTCAGTTGTGATGAGTGAGTAGATTTTAGGCAGTGTTTCTTGTGCAAAAATAGATGTGAAATACAGTTGTAACATTTCTGACTATAGCATATTGATTATTTAAAGCACTGGAGAAAAAAGCTGTGCAGAAACACAATGTCAGACTCATCAACTTGTGCTTCATTCTTGTGTAATTTTAACCCATAAAGACCCAGTAGTACTTAGGTGGTAGTTTCCCAATGAATTTTTCTCTATATTTCACTTTCTTTAAGTAACTTATCACCATTTATTGTAATATTATCTTCTGTATTTTGTGTTTTTTCAGTGGCAATCAGGTATTTTGCTACATTTAATTTACTAATTATGTTGCTTTTCAAGATAAGAGTAAACTTGAGGGATATTATATCAAAAGCAGAAAACTGACTTTTTCAGTAAATATAGCATTAACTCAACATAAACCAAATGTCTCCATCCTTGATGGGTCGACTTTAAACTCAACATGTCGACATTAATCTTGGAAATGTCAAGAATAAAGTTGATGTCCCATAAAGATTAAAGTCGATATCAAATTTGAATTTTATTTTCGGAATTTCGAGTTTAATGTCGACAGGTGGTGAACTTTTTTTCCTCTTTGAATTTTATTTTATCCTGCGTTTACTAGCACCTTTAGCTGTGCATGGATTTTTGAACCTTGGATGTCGAATTTAAAGTCGACCCATCAAAATTAAAGTCGACATCAAATTTCAACTTTATTCTCGGAATTTCGAGTTTAATGTCGACATGTTGACTTTAATCTCGTCACATTAAAAAATATCTTCTCCTTCATGAATGTCCCTAATGCTCTGTCGTACAGATTAGTATTAATAAGACTACTCTGGAATAAATGAGGGATTTAGAATATTTATTTTCTTCTCTTTAAGGATAAACACTTTATTTTTCGGGTCACATGTCCTTCTTTTGGACATGTGTTGGAGCCTAAGATCTGTGTGTTTACACGTGTTAAAGAAAGTCAAAGATGAACAGTAGACTAACAGTGTTTCCTTGATCTGAGAAGAGCAGCAGTGCAGTAATCAACAAACGGACTCCTCGTCTATCACTGAACACACGCACATTTTAAGATGACTGGAGGCGGGTGGCAGCAGGAGAGCCAGATGTTAGCGTTGAACGGATGTCAGACTGTAAAAGACTCCTAAATGAAAAGTTTCCTCCGTTCAGCTGATACTGAAGGACCTCTGCGCTCCCATCAGTTAACATCAGCGGCGTGATAATTTCTTCCTCTTCGTTATCTGCCCGGCTGTTTATGATCCAGTCGTGATAAGTGTCTAAAAAAAACAACTCTGTCTCCATGAAAACCGCGGTGCTTTAACTGGTGAGCGTGCTTTGGAGGAAATGTGGCTGGTGTTTTTAATAACGAAGTTTGACATTTGTGTACTGCAGATAAAAAAGCTCTGACTGCTACTGAAATATTTGGTCAGAAGATCACATCGCAGTCAGAAAGAAAGGTCATGTGCACATTTACATAGAAACCTTTCCTATTTTACTCCAGGCTTTGCTTTTTTTTTTTTTTTTATATATGAAATGTTCTGAATAAATCACAATTTTATACTTCTAATCATTAAAAAACATGTCTTGATGTGCCCTGCACTGAAGTGCGATGATATTTTTTTGTATGCGTCAGTATGGCCTCAATATTAAATCATAAAAATTATTACAGTTTCTCTCTCTCTCTTTCGCTCTTTAGCAGCAAAATGACGAAGAAGATGAAAATATACTGTCAGAGTATCAAAGTTATATGAAATTAGAGCTCACTGCATGTTCACAACAGCTGAGTCCTGCTTAGAAGAAAGTTTACACTGACATAGTAATAAAATTTAATTCGTACCTAGTCATTTTCATCTGGAAGTAAAGGAAAACTTCACTTTATGTTGTCGTGTTTTGAGCAGAGAAGCATCCACCGAAGAGTTCATCAGACTCTATAATGCAGTTCTGAGTGTTTTAATGTAATTGTTGTCTACTATAATTCTGTAATTCCTCCTGTGGGGATCAATAAGTGGGGACTGTAATCACAGTTGAACCAATTGAGAAACTCTGGGCCAATGCTGGTGTTTTTTGCTTCGTTTATTTGATGTTTATTTTGTTTTGTTGCTATTTCTTCTCCCACTTTGTGCTAGGGGAAACAAAGAAACCTTATTATCCTTCTGAGAACGAGCAATGCATTTCTGTCCTCTGTAGAAGACAAGAAACAAATCTGTCCACTGAAAAGAACATTCTATAAACAAAAAAATAAAAAAAACATATATCTTATAGAACTGTGGCATCATGCGGTTTCAAATCAAGGAATTTATTTCATGTAAATGTTATCATATTTGTCCATATCATACATCTTAGATATTTCTGTGTATGTCAGTAGCAATGAGTTTTGTTGGAATTACCAGCATGCATGAATAAATACTAAACATGTCTATTTGATGCTTATGTTTCATGGCTATGCACTAAAAAAACAAAGTATTAGAAGAGAATGATATGGAAAAGGTTCAGATCTGTAACTTTTTAAGGAAAAATGTTACACATAAATATAACACAGTTTGAGTCTCTAATCACGGCTGCTTTTTCTAGTCTTTACCTGGGTACAGTAAAGATAAAACCCTTCCAAAAGTTGAAATGGGTCCAACTGAGCTGGATTAAACAGCCTATAAAAACCTCAGAGACCTTATAAAGACCTCATCAGTCTCTAGGCTCCACTCACACTCACCAAAATTCTCCCCGCCCCAGATGTCCATGGCAGTGTCGTATTTGCCGAGGTGATTGAACCAGGATCTGTCAATCACAAAGAGGCCACCTGCGATAATGGGGGTCCTGGCAGAAAGAGAGAAAGAGATGTGGAAAAGGCAAACACAGGAGCATGAGGAAATATGCATTTCTAAATACCTATTATAGTTGAATTCTATATTTCATTGGATTGTATTTATATCATTAATATTGTGTTGCATGCATGTTTAATCATGCAGTCATAACTATGTATAATAAACATTAATGTGTAGGTTTAGTTATTACACTAGACACTTTTGGTTTCGTTTAACATGGAAAATATCAAATAATATCAAATAAAATAGACTCCTAAATATTATGTAATATTAAACTAACCATTATCTTTTCTAATTATAACAAAAGCATTGGAGATGTGTGGTAGAATCCTTCTTGTTATTGAGGAAACAGAAAGATAGAGGCAAAAAATGCCTTTAAATGGTAAATTTCAGTAAGATCACGTGTATCTATTGTAGTGTGGTTTGGCTAATACATCCTATAGAAGACCTTCTGAGGTGGATCCATCTGAATCACATTTTCTCCATTTGTTTTAGTCAAAGTATAATGAGTTTTACTCCATTTTTCTGTGGCTCATAGAGGTTAAGCCTGTGTCCACATTGTGCATTACATGTCTGTGCAAGCTGGAGTCTCCCTTTAATTTCACAATCCAAGAGTTTCTAACTTGTAAAATTTTGCTTTGCACCACAGCTTCTGTAAAACATCAGAAGCTGAACTAGCAGATCAAAAGTTACTCTAGTTCTATGCGGTCCAAAATGATTATTTTCCCAATATTTCTTAAAGCCCAGCAAAAAAAACCAACAAAAAAACACATTATACTACAGTCAAGTATTGTACAAGGATCAATATGATAATAAACTCAGTAGACAACATTAACGTTCAACAACCCACTGTGCAAAACTCTGTAAAGTATTGTAATTATACTGATACTCGAGCCACTTAAAGCCTCAGTCACAAAGTGGTTTGTACAAGTCCTGCAGTTCTTAAACATTTGTGAATGGAGCACTAGTTTCTTACTTTGGGACGACTGTCTGCTGTTCAAAATGTAAGAGCATCTTAAGACCTTCATGAGAAAATTATGTGATTTTGTGTCGCACAAACACCGTACAGTTGTCCATTTTAAGGGTACTTAAGAGACCTTCCTGCATCTGACCTACGGCCATTTCATGAATTATTTAGTCAGAAGTTGAATGTACATCAGCCCTATGTGAAACTCATGGTGCTCTCGAACCGTTGGTAGGAAGATTTTACGTTGTTTCAGAAGAGTTACATTGGTATATGAACAGTGGATGTATACCAAAAGTCCCATGTCTTGATTATTGCGTTCAAGATGGTAATAATGCCAACAAAACTAAAATGTCTATAACTACAAGATGAAGAAGACGAAGATCCGGTGGTTACGGCTGCTGTTTTGGTCTGAAAGCAGCAGCAGAAGAAGAGGGACATTCTAAAGTGCTTAACATAAAAAAAAAACAAGAACAAAAACAAAACTTAACATAGTTTAATGCCCCAGAACAGTGATCAATCATTATCAAAGTTCATGTGGACATCTGTAATCATGTCCACAAAACTGCACATAGTTTAATCTTAGACTGTTCTGTTCATTTATTCATTTTCCAAAACGCTTTATCCTCCGGACAGTCACGGAAATACTGGAGCCTATCCCAGCATTAGAGATCTTCACCATAATTTGATGATTATTGGTGCTCTTTTCAGACATTAAGTTACATTAACCTATTTTTCATCAAGTGTTTAAAGGATGACATGTGTTTGGGATTGTGCGCTGTCCATGGTCCTGAAATGCACATTACTGTCAAATATGCAGGAACACTGACCTGTACTGTTAGAAATTAGGAGTCATAATAAGACATCAGATGAAGTCATTTGAATTAGAAGGTATAAGAATAAACAAAGATAAGAATAACAGAGGGAAGGGAACTTTAAAAACACTAATCATCATCTGACACACACATCCCTCACCCTGATTCTCATCCCTGTGGACTGTGCATTATCTCTGCAGATTTGATGTTGTATCAAGCTTATTTTCCTGTTAATGAAACACTTTTGCTTCAGTACAGTGCATTTCATTTGGTCTTCAAAATTTGTATTTGACCACATCAAATAATAATATCAAATACTACTGCCTATATAGAAACCCCTTATGTCCACCTTAATCCATCAGGACCCAGTGTGAATTTTGTGGCAGTTCCCAAATGAAATTTTCTCTCTATTTAACCTTTCTTAAGTGATTTATCACCATTTATTATATATTATCCTTTGAATTATGCCTTTTTTCCCAGTAAAAATCATATATTTTCCTATGTTTAACTGATTGATTATGAAGCTGTTCATAAAAGCTCAGAGTAAAGTCAAAGATTATTGTATCGAAGCAAAAAAACAACAACTAAAGAACATGTGAGTTTTTCAGGAAAATATTGCATAACTCAACATAAACCCAGGTGTCCATCCACTGTCACTAATCCAACTCTATGGGATTTACTGGTAAATGAATATTATAGAAGATGATGGCGTTTCCACGTTCACTACGGAGCCTCTGAATGTCCAAATGGGTCAGATCTGATGACCATGAAAAGATTAAAAATGTATTTTACACCAATTATTTATATGTACTGCATGGATTAGTAGATTAGCACTTTAGATCAGATCAGCTTTTGGTTGATGTTGGATGGTTGGGTCTTTATGAGTTTAGAAAGCCGTGGGAATCTCTGTCTGTTTGTGTGAATACCTTAGGGGACCCCTAATAGCAACGTAATGTGTTCTTATGATCTTGTGATACAGGAACATGTGGGTTCTGGAATAACCTCCTGATCTATGAACGTCGTGCATTAACGCCCACTGTGAAAGGAGGTTTTGTGCTGCGTTCGTTGAACATCTTGGACAAGATCATTCACCTGGCTACGAACTTAGGAACAGTCCAGTCTGTCTGCCTTGAGAAGGTCGTATGAAACGGTCCATAAATTGTTCGCACAGTGTTCATAGCTGTTCATAACAGAATTTGTGACTGAGGCTTAAGTTGAATACTGACTGAAAAGGAAACTGAGGACTGTGCCGTCATTTGTTTAATGACCCTCTGTATGTAGAAGTTCTCTAAAAAGCAGATCAAATGACAAATTAAGGTCCATCTGAATTTATCAAACAATCCTACATGTATCCATCACCAAATGTACAATGGTAGCATGGCTTTCTGGTGATCTGATTGAAGACCAGCATGTTATATTGTCTGACTCACACACACACACACACACACACACACACACACACACATACACACACACCAATACCAATACAGGGTTGAACTCTGCTCTGGACAATGTGCTGAGTGAATTGCCGACGGCCAACACATGTCATCAAATACCCTCTGTTTATCAGCAATTATCCTGCCGCGGCTGGCTGCAAATAACACTGTTTGTGAGACCCAGTGTGTTAGGGCATGTGAGTGGGTGGATGCACATAAAACCTTTTCTAGCTGTTTGTCCTTGTGTGTTTAGAGGAATGTCAGTTTGTATGCAACATGTTTTTGCTGTAACAAGGAACATTTATGTGCTCGCATGTCAGGGAATATAAATAGCATAAATAAGTTGGGAAATGAATGTGACAAGGTTGATATTTGTGTGCATATCTTCTTTGTAATGTCCTAATTGTTTACACCACAACAGATAGGGCACGATTTTAGGCAACATTTAGTCAGTCCCTTCAGGGCATCCAAAATAAATTCGACTGTGAATACGATGAATTTTGTGCATCCGTGTAATATTGTCTGATGTTCTGGAATGTGCATGTACAGTACATCACCAAACTCACATCCTTGGTGTGTCAACTATGAACATGCAGAAATATCTGACACTTACACAACAGTTCAACCAACAAATGAGTACAATAGAATGTGATGAAAGTCACTGTTTTATACAAAGTCTGTTGTAAAATCATGCATTTTAGGTCCCAACAAAAGCCTGTAAGACTCTTGATGGACTGTTTAACACACTCCTCACTTCTAAAACCTTTGATTTTGTTACTGATTTGTTATAAGATTTAAAACCAGACTGAAATACTGGCTCCATGACACAATGGACAGCAAGTCCAGTCTAATTTGTGTTAAATTACTGTAAAAGGCACAGTGCAGCGATTTCATACAAGGACCAAATAACTGTAGAAAGAAATCACAGGTATAACCAGTATTTACATTATCATATGTTGTTTTCGAAAATTTCTTATCATGTTACAATAGGCTGTTTTATAAACGCAAACATTATAAAACAATGACAACAACCTCAAATCTGACTATTTTATGAGCTGTAATGATTAAACAGAAAAGAAAGACATTAGTGGCTAAAAGAAATGCTCTTATTAAGTATCTGTAACAGCAGATTAGGGCTGTATACATCAAATGTCACCTGTAAGCTACTAGGTAATATTTTATTTTCTTGTTTTTTCCCAAAGGCCTTTGTTACTGACTTGAAATCATACACAATCATACACAAAAGCCATGCAGTTCTCTCAGTGCCATCTCAAATCGATTCTGCAGAGAAAAGTTCCTCTGCATGTACAAAGAACTCATGCAGTTGTCGCCCAGTCAGGTATGCTTTGCTAAACACATAAAAAAAGCACTTTGCAAGTTAAACCCCATAACTGTCGATGCGCTGCCTTCACTCTATTGCATCTTATCATCTGTAAAAATGCGACGCTCCTGATTCACTTGTAGTTTCATGGCTAAAGCAAGCAGTTATTTTAGGCATAAATAAATGATATATAAGGATTTTACACCAGACATCCTTTATTTGTGAACAGTTATAGATCAAATGGAAAACCTAGCTGCAGTACATGTTCTCAACTGAGAATACTGTGAGGTAAATGTGATAATATGCTGTAGTAAAGTCTTAGGTGGGAAATATAGTAAGTTGCCAGATATTGTCACACTGCATTATGAAAAAAGTGGTGGCAGGCACAATAAACCCCGCCCCTCACATGTATAGTAGCTCATTTTGGCATTGATCCAGCTGATGCCCTCATGTCCATGCATGTGCTGATGTCAGCATATCAATTGTCTCTCTATATATGTGCCAAGTCTGAAGTATATTATAACAAAATTGATGTTTTAAGTAAATAGGAGGAAAAAAAAGATTTAAAAAATTCACAAAAATGCTTTGGCCTACTGTTCCCAAAATGTAATCAGATGTATTCTAGGTCACTGGCAATCCATAAACCCAATTTAATATGAATTCAACTAATAGTTTTTCTGCTAGAGTGTTAAGAAAGAAAGAAAAAAAAAAAGCCAAATCCCGTGCCTCCTCTTTGGGGACGGGTTAAAAAAAATTATCTATTTGCAGAATCATAATGCAGTTTTGATGTGAAATAATAATCAGACACTGTGTATGTTTTTGTAGCTCTAAAGGTGGTCATCGTGTACAGTGGTAAATTTTTATTCTTTGTAATTTAAACACTTTATTATTTTAAATACCTGTACGGACTAGTTTTGGTCCTGATGGTTAGACTGAAGTGATCTATCTGTACATGTATTGTGTTTCTAGACGGACACAGTGACTCAGTGCAGCCTCCACAGGCTGACGTTACACTGACAGAAGCATCGCACTGACAACCAGGGAGACAGGCCGTCATAATAAACAAGCTGCACTCATCTCTATACATGTAACTCTGCAGACCACATAAGTACACACACTCATGCACACACACACAATCATCACCATCCATCCATCTGTGAGTGTTTAACACTCTGCCTCCTCTAAAAAAACAAGCACCAAGTCAGACAGTCACAAGTTGGCACAGCAGTGGATCTGGGCTCCTGCCACCAATCTCTGACTTAGGAAAAAGGAACAGAGCCAAAGTTTAATATTTATATCTATGTGTGTGTTTTTGTGTGTGTTATTTTGCATTTGGCATGAAGCTGCTCTGTCTTGTCTTGTCTTTGTTTGTTCATCACTCCATACCAAATGACTGCATTAAACCTTGTGGATTTTATTTAAAACATTTGTTTGTATAAATTTGCAATAAACAAACCCCATTCACCGCTGCCCATCAGCAACAATAATGGGTCAAAACACAAAGGGAGATTTGTTAACACAACTGTATCTGTATTATTTGTCATTATAACAGTGGTGGGCCACTTCAGCTCTGAAATTAAACATCACAGTCTGAAAATGGGATGTTTTCAAGCCATTTGAGCTAAAACTAATAAATACATTTCCTTACACATTTTTTTTTAAATGTCTAAATATACAATTGAACATAATTGGTGCTTTCAAACCGATCTCCTGTGAACAAAGTACCACCAAGGACTTTTTTTGTTTGTTCGGTAGCCTGTAGATGGTTGTTATAGCAATGTCAACGACAAAATGAGTCATGCTGCAATCAGAGCTGTGTGTTTGTCACATGTTCTGAGATTAGAAGTGAGAAATTAGTCAAAATTGCGTCATCATTGCATACTGTACGGCTGACTGTGGCAGCTGATGTATTTTCAGTTACAGCTCTGGAGTAGTGTGGACACCAGGTGGAAATGCAGCAGAAGTTTTGCAAATAGAAATGTTTGGACTGGCTCTGAAATATAATACATGTATTATAATGATAAATGGATAATAAATGTAATAAATATGATACTTTTATAATGTTGGTATTAGGATGATGTGATCTGATGTTAATATGTCCATCAGTTTGGATCAGAATTATTCCAAAATGTTTCAGACATTGTGGGTTGTTTCCTGCTGTAGAACCAACAGTAGCACTATCAGGTTCGGGGTGAAGCCCCTTGGTACCTGGTTTCTCTTTCATAAATATCTGGATGAAACTGTCCACCATCTCTTACATCAAGCAAAGCTAAGGTCTAAGAGGAGGAACTGAACTCTGAGTGTCATTCTGCGACCCATCTGTTCACATGTTTTTATAATGCCCTCAGCCAGCTGACCATAATGTGGTTCTCAGTTGTTCAAAAGAAAATGTTGCACTACTTGCACAAACTAGAAAAACACTCAGAGAGCGCAAACCTCCACCAAGCAGCACAGTCCCCCCACATATTGTGACTGACACCCCACAATATTACTCCCACATTTGTTTTTTTTTAATCTATTTTATTAGATTCTT
>JAPSES010000098.1:709636-729872 GCA_029822895.1 Maxillicosta whitleyi | reverse complement strand
ATTGATCCAACTCCATGGGTTTTACTGGCGAATCAATGTTGTAGAAGATGATGGTGTTTCCATGGTAACTATGGAGCTTCTGAACATCCAATCAGTAATCAGTAAAAATGCCCTTCATTTTTAATGTTTCTAGGGCCACTAAAACAGTTACATCTTATATATGGAAGGTGCTGACTTCCTACCTCCACGGAGGTCAGCAGAGGCTGCTACATAGGCGAAGGTGTCCATGTTGATGATGTCGATGACTGGGCTAACCACACATGTGGGATCCTGGCAGAAAAAACAACAACAAAACACAACATTCAACACATGTCTATAAGTTACAGGAATAAAAAGCAAAAAGGTGAAAATGATCTAAAGAAAATAGCAGAGAAAAAAAGAAAGGCAAATGTGTTCCTGTGCAAAGACCAATGACTTGTACAGCAATAAATGAGATTTTCAGTCCAGTGTGTGTGCATGTGTGAAAAAGACTATATATTCCAAGGTCATTATACAGCACAGTATTAAAAGGAGTTTCAGTCATTCAGCAGCGATCATGCAGACAGCACATTTACTGAGGTGAGAATGACCTCTACCTCTGTTCGCTTCAATTCAGTTTCATTTTATTCACTTTTCAGCCATTAACGTCACACTGTTCAACCACTGAAACTAAAACACAGAGAAAACACTCTGCAACTTAATGCACACAAACAAAATGATGGGTAAAATCCTTAACTTATGACAGAGCAGGATTTGTATAAGAGTATTTTTATATGAGTTAGATGAAGGTAAGTAAGTAAAGTTTATTTATATAGCACCTTTCACTTCGTAAGGTCATCCCTGCCATAAGAAATATGCTGAGGTCTTTATATCTACTTACCTGAATGAAACATTTACAGAGCAAAAAGACGCTCAGGTATAAATGATCAAACACCTGCTACTGAGAAAAACAACTCAAGATAAGAGTTAAAATGTGTTTTTATTGCACGAGAAGGTATTGTAAATCAGTAAATATAAAACTATGCCCTGACAGGGATGGAGGTGGGACAAAGTATGAATGGCAGAAATAATCCTGCAAATTCAAGACACTATGACTTTAATTACAAAGTAGTCAGTATGGTTTTCAACAGCACCAATATTCCACAAAGAATGGAAATAAGAGCTTGATTATGTTAAAAAATTAAAAAAAATTAAAAAAAAGTTCAGTCAATTCAGAATGAATTTTCATTGTGGTTGAGAGGGTCGGAGCAAATCTCTGATATTCTGTTAGAGAGGAGAAATATTTGTCTAGAATAATCATGTAAACACTTGTCTCTCAAATTAGCCAGGAAGCAAATAAATGGGGATGTAGCAAAACAAAACTGGTCATTTTGTTGTATTTAGCAAAACAACTACACTGTAATCAAGCCCAGAAGGAGCAAGACGTTATCAGTTAGATTTCATAAGTTTCATTATGTGAAACAAAATAATAATTAAAAAAAAAAAAATTCAAACATTTGCAAAGTTCTCAATGACCCTAATATTATGTTCAGATTACCTGAATTTTCTGTAGACACTATGGTTTTAGACGTAATGAAGCAACAATGATGAAATAAACAAAATCTTTACACTTTGAAACATTATGGCATTAATACAGAAAAAAAAGAAGTTTTGTGCACATCTAGGCTACTATACTGATGCTACAGGATAAAAACATGTAGAGACAATACAACATACACATTTACTGTATTAGTTACTGTCCTCTGTTTTCAGCTGCCCTTTCAATCACTTCAAGTCTAATTCACAAGGTCTCAATTAGAGTTTCAGTAATGATGACAAATTTGCTTTGATATGAAGAATGAAAAGATGTTATGGACTCGTCTAATCAGGTAAATAAATCAAAAATAAAAATCCACATATTTACATTAAGAGTGAAGCCAACACAAGCCAATAAGTGCTTTCTTTACAGCAGCTGTTACTAACAGGGATCAGACTTAAGATCTATTCATCCACTGAAAAATTAAAAACTAAAAAAAGAAAAGAAAAAATATTGATATAAGATCACTGAAATGAGGTTTAAGGTTCCTCCGCTTCTAAATCCCTTTTTTTTTTTTAATCTTTATATGAGACTCATTTCCAATTTATTTCATAGTAACAGCTGTCTTAAGGATTATTTGGTATTTGGCTAATCTGAAAATTGACTTCCACGCTAATTGAAAACATTCATGTTTTTCTTGCAAACCACACAAACCATGCATGTATCTGTGGACGGCTGCCATGCTGTTAAAAATAAATAAATTATAATGTTGTGAATGTTTGTTGCTTCATGAAAGCAGAGCAGATAACACCCATATATCTGAGCAGAAAGCTGCGGAAAAAAATGGAAAAAATACAAGCTAATGTATTTTTTGCAGCCAGCATCATTCACTGTCATTTCATCGTCCATAAGGCCACAAGACCCTCATGCATTTAGTTTAGTTATTGCCCTCTATACTCTTAAACGAAGTCCTAAACCGCTGTAAAAGTGAAAGCTGGCGAACTGTCTGCACTTGATTTCCCTCATATTTCTGGCTTGATGAGACCATTTGCTTTTTACAAGGATAAAAGTACAACAACACACACACACACACACACACACACACGAGCCAGACTTAAGGTCCCTGTTAAATCACGGAGTGTCCCTCTATTAGTTTGGTCAAACGGCTGGATGCATCTTCAGCCAGTGATATTACAGAGCAGGTGGAGCGGTTCTGGACCATTAGCTGCAGGGTCAGTGCAAGGGGACGCAGGCTGCATCCCTCTACAGCTACAGCCACATTACAAAGCACTGCCTCCGCTTTAATAGCTGTTGGGTAATGACACCGTGCAGCACTCAGGGTGAAGCATTTGCAGCATTACTGTTGTAATTGGATGAGTGTTATTTTCAAATCGCTCGGGAGCTCTTTCTTAATTTCAGTCATTTCTTCTTTTTTTTCCCACTGATTTGAAACGAGGAAGTTTAATGACCGAGTTGAGAGGAAAACTGACCTCAGAACTCTCCATATTATATGACCTTCATGTATCTTTACAGTATCAGCGCCGCATTGGACAGATGTGAGTAACATGAGTAAAAATACTCAAATAATCACTCAAACCTCCCAAAATGCTGCAGTAAAAATAATATGCCAGCGATCCTATTTGAATATTTCTGGATGTTTCAAGCAATTCTCAAGACCATTTTGAGGATGTTTGTGAGCCTTACTGCCACTTTATAGTCATTCTTTATACTTGGCTATAATAAAGCATTTTTTTTTTTTTTTTTACAAAATGCACCACTAAAAAGATATTTTATTACTATTGTTTTTTTTTTATTTTAAAATCAAACTATGTATGCTGCATGACTGTTTTTAAATTCACACTAAAGGCAAGCTGCAGACGATAAAGGTAAACCAAGTTATTAGAAATCACATGAAAAAGTCCATCTTGTGACCAAGGTGGATGGCTTCATTAGCTATTAACCACAAAAACGACTACATTCAGAAATAGTTGTAGCTCTATTTGGTATGAAAGTGACTAAACATAAATGATCTAACCCTTATAATTTGATACATTTCATGACCTGGTTAGCACTGAGGCTCATTTGCTCAACAATTGGAAAAATGTCTTACACAATATGGTGAACATTCATTGATTTTTTTTTTTTAAACACCTCTAAATTTTGAACAATATCTAGTTGGTAATAACAATGAGTGTGTATACATGACCATATAAATCTGATTTTAAAAAAAGGGGGTAATCAGTTAATTGTACTAATAGATGCTGATGCATTTTCATGCACTTCAGCAATCCAATAACTGAAAAATCCTGGTTTAGATGTTTTGTTTTGAATTATTTCTTTCATAGTATAGACATACATAGATGGTAGTGTTAAATGTATTGTTTACGTGTGCACAGACTTAAAAGTATGAGGGGAAAAAAATCTAATTAATGGGTATGCATGTGCACAGTGGCGCCTGCAGATGTACATCCGTATGGCTTGTGTGTTCCTCAAAGAGAGGGAGAGAGAGAGAGAGAGAGAGAGAGAGAGAGAGAGAGAGAGAGAGAGGTACATTGTGGTAGTCACGGAGAACTCACTTCCCCACCCTTATGAATTATTTCCTCTGTTTATAAAATTCCCCTCAGCCCCCCCCTTCCCCGTCTTACAATGTATTGATCCCTCTTGTAAGTGTGTTAACTTTCACTTTTTTACAGCTCAATGCTGTAATCTGAAAACTCCAAAAATCAATAATGATCAGATTTTTACTGTGCATGTATACAGGCTCAATGATAACAATGACACCCTGCTCTACCCCATCCCTGTGTTTTTGGTGTTTATTGAGACTGCAACAATAACAGAGATTAAAAAAAAAAAAAAAAACACTTGCAGAAAGGTCAGTGTTTGCATTTAAATAAAATGGAATAAAGTCTTAAGAGCATTAGCAATCCTGTTTTTAATTGAATTGTGCTTTCAGACTTAGGATACGACAGTGTTAATATAAATATACTTAATTTTCCTGTACATACATGATTTCTGGTTTTCATGAATATAGTGATAAACATATAGAACGGTAAACAATTGAAAAGAAAATTATTTTAGTTATATTATTTCAGTTCTTAATCCTAAAAGAAACCAGGTTTACTACTATCTACTACTTAAACAAATATTTTTTTTTTCCCTAAAAACCCAGTATTTGGGCTTGGCAGAGAACATTCCTGACCCTTTTGGACCATTGATCATGGTGCTCAGTTCTGACTCATACGTCTTCTGTAAAAACACCTATATTAAACCATTTCATTATTCTCTACTCCTCTGCAGGTGGCTTTTCTGTCTTTGTTGACTCATTTTGCATTGCCTACTCAGCTTTAGTATTCCACCATTGTAAAATAAAGAAATATATAAATTTATCACTTACAGTACCTGCCAGACCAGACACGTGTCACTGTTCCATTTTTCGTATGCTATTTCTGTGCCTGTATAGCGTTCTTTGATTCTCTGACTTATTATACAAGCTCTCACAACTCAAGTAGCGAATACAAACCAGCTCATTTGCATTGAAGTGAGGTATTTTCAGGCGTATATGTGAAAATCCCATGGCAAAAAAACGGAGCAAAGACTTAAAAGTGGGAAGATGTAGCCTCTATTGTTAAGAATATGAATATAAAAATTTTACTTTGGTGTATATATAAGCTGATATGACACTGCCAGCAGTAAATAACAACGAGAAACCTGCACAATACCTGTTAGCTTTAGCTGAAGAAACCCAGTTAAAGCTTTATGTGACCAGATAAGTATAAAAATAATGAGCTATAGTGGAAGTTTAGAAGGACTTTGAGTCTGTACATCAGTGAGACAGACAATCATTTTGAGGTGAGTAAACTGTCATGGTGGTCCAGAGTTTGCCTGTGTGTGTTTATCTGAATCAATAGCTCATACATTTAAATCTAAATATATGACTATAAAGTGCCTGCATAGACAGTGATGGATGGCTCTCCTGCACACACGCTCAAACTGTATAAATATGGATGTGGTGATATGGCAGCACAGGCTCCGTCTTGGTTTTACTTATCGATCGCTCCTCTGTAGATGAAGATCAAAGGTCTTTAATATCAGCAGAAACAACAGGAGGTTTGATGTACGGGTGAAGGAGTGGACAGGTAAATGAATAAGGAGATGGGAAAAGAGAAGAGGAGGGGTGAGGAAATAAAGTAGGGTAGGAGGAAAACAATCAAATATGAAAGCACAGGAGTGAGAAGAATATGATATGAAATGAGAAAGTGAGAGGATTAAGGAGAAGGTTAAAAAGAGGGGATGGTAGAATTAAAAAAACAGAGGTGTGAGGACAAAGAAGAGATGAGAAGGAAACACGAGAGACTGGAGAGGAGTCAGATATTATGGGATATGTTTGCTCAGATTTAGCTGAATATATTTGGGTGCTGATTCCGATTTGGGTTTAGGGTGAAAGGAATAAACCCATGCCTATTTCCCACTGCCAGTATCAGCTCAACTTGCCTCGTTTCCACTGCATGACAGCAGAGACCAACCAATATGACACAGTCTGGCCAAAAAAATCCCATACACAATATTTTTTTGGACCGCCTTTAGGTTTAATTACATGAAGC
This sequence comes from Maxillicosta whitleyi, assembly GCA_029822895.1. Classification (NCBI taxonomy): domain Eukaryota; kingdom Metazoa; phylum Chordata; class Actinopteri; order Perciformes; family Neosebastidae; genus Maxillicosta; species Maxillicosta whitleyi. Next base: position 723,776 of record JAPSES010000098.1, on the reverse strand, counting down.
ATTCACTGTGGTGCTGTTTATGCCATGCAATGTTACTGCAGTGTCACAATAAATGTCACAGCATTTGTTCTGGCCAGTAGTTGCATCAGTTGTTTGCCAAATTACAACAGTCGAACCACTTCTCCATCACATCACAAAGATTGTCAATGGGGTTCAGGTCTGGACTCCATGGTGGCCAATCCATGTGTCAAACTCTCTTTAAAATTTCCCTTATTAAGCCTGGCTTTGTCCAATTTTTATGCTCAGTAGCAAAGTGATAGTTATGTACTTTACAGTTCACATAATAAAGCGTCCAATCGGCTTCCCAAAGGAACATAATAGGATACATCTAATGATATCGGTTGTGATATCGGGTCTCAAGCCCAGTGAAGGGTCAGGACCTGAAAATCATGTGAGTTTGGGATAGTTAAACACAGAACACTCACAACTTTTTCCTGTTTTGTGGGTGACAAACTATAATGACACAGCATTTGCAAGTGTACGTCCATATGGCTTGTGTGTACAGAGTGAAATCTGACAGAGAGAGAGAGAGAGAGAGAGAGAGAGAGAGAGAGAGAGAGAGAAGAACATGGTGGTACTTATGGAGACCCATCCCCCCAAGTAGTAGTTGCCCTGTTTTATTCATTCCCCATTTTATTCTTAAAGGAATTAGTAAAGCGTCTTACATTTCACTTTAACAGTCTGCGTGTACTCCTTATGAGGTAAGACATGAACTGTAGTGAGTACTGTACCTGCAATGGAAATGCTGCATGCTAAACTGAGCCAAGCTGTGCCAAGTTAAGGGTAATTCAAGCTCATACTATAACTGTAAATGCATAGTATTATTTTTATCCACCATTAATTGAAGGTCTTTCAAACTTATCATTTATTTATGTCTATCTGTGAAACACATTACAGCTTCAAAGGCATTGTGAAAGCTGACTCTGGGAAACTTGGAGTCCAGTAAAGACACTCAGGTTCCCTTTGGCGGAAAGTAAAAGGTATATGAAGCCAATCTGACCATGTTTTTTCCATTGAATTCCCTGTGATGCCCTCAGGCCACACATGCTCCTCTGCAGAACAAAGTTCTTCCCTGTGTATTTCATTTGTTCTCCTATCAGGCTGCTAAACACTGGACTAATCAAAATTAACTGTTAAATTGTTCACCTTTTGTAATTCATTTATTTAATAATAAAATGGGAAAATTTGTACAACCCTGCCAGTGAGTTTGTGAAGTAGTGTGTTTGGCCTTGGTTAGATTAGAGTGTGGATCTATGGCAAAGATTTGTGTCTGGTCAAATACATGATCTTATATTTGTATAAATTATCTTGGTTAATTCCGCAGACTCAATAGTTCTTACTCCTGCACTTCTTTGCATTTCTCCTCTGAGTTTCTGTTTCTTTCTCTATTTAGGGAAAGAGTTGGATTTATATAGTTCACAGAGAAGGTGGAGGGCATGTGTTAATGATATTCAGACCAATCAATTATTCAATTTGAAGATGGAGATAATGATCAATGACTTTTTTTGTTTTTTTTACCAGCTGTTTTACTGTCATGTTACAGGTACTGTTTGGAAAAAAGCAGTGAAGGGATGTAAATAGTTCAATGATTTTTCTGTTTACCATCGTTCTGTGTAAATATGTCATGTCACAATGTGGACCCCTGCAGCTTATAGTCAGATGTGGCTAATATTCAGGTGATTCTTAAAGCCCGGAAAATGACATACATGATCATTTAGTGGAAAAAAAAAAGCATAACACTTTAAGTCTGCATGACTGTGAAAGGAAAAAAAAAAACAGCGAATGCATAAAGTTAAGTTCATAAAGAAAAGAGACAAGTTGAGTTGAGAGTACAAAAAAAAAGAGGTGTGAAGAGTGAAAATACAGAGGGGGAGGAGAAATGATGACAAGGTGAGAAAAAGGAGGACGAGTGGTAAAAGACGATATGAGGAGAGGAAGAAGTGAGGACAGCGGAGGAGACAAGTGGGGTGAAAGGAAAGTGCAGTACTTATTTCTTAATGAGGAGCAATCAGAACGGCAGACGCACACAAAGTCCTTCTGTGGAGCAATAAAATACTCCATGTTTTTGAAGTGGCCTTGTTCAAGTTGGTCACACTGAGCACGCTCAGACACACACTCCTGTCCAAGGTTAAATATGTGGAAAAAGTCAGAGTTTCAATCACAAGCACACATACATACACACATGAACGCCTTTTGGATTTTGTTGTAAACAAAGTGTTGTTGTCTACCTGTTTGATCCTCTGCAGGAGGGGGGGCAGCCAGTCCTTGTTGACCTCACAGTGGCTGTCCAGGAAAGTGAGGACTCCTGCCCTTGCAGCGTCAGCCCCCCGAACTCTGGACCGGATCAGACCTGACACAGAAAAAGAAAGAGAGTGTGCTGTTTTAACCCATAAAGACAAAAAAAAAAAACAAACACTGGTGACCAAAAGCATCTACTGATCTAAACTGTTTAATACCTGTTGGTCCACTAATCCTATCAATACATGGAAATAATTGCTGCAAAATATATTTGTCATCTTTTCTTTGTCATCAGATATGACCCATTTGGACATTCAGATGGTCTGTAGTGAACATGGAAACACTGCCATCTTCTACAACATTAATTCACCAGTAAAACCCATGGAGTTGGATCAATGACAGTGGATGGAGACACTTGCTAATGCTATATTTCACTGAAAAAGTCACTTTTTTCAGCAGTTTTCTTTGTTTTGATATAATAACCTTTGAATTTACTGTGGGTTTTTATCATCAAAATTAAATATAAGAAATTAGATATAGGAAATTCATGATTTACAGTAAAAAAAAAAAAAAAAGAAAAAATACAGAAAATTATATTATAATAAATGTCGATAAATGACCCAAGAAAGGTTATATATAGAGAAAAAAGTTGCAGCAAAAGTAGCCTTGGGTCTTTATTGAAGTGATTCATGCATCATCTCTATGTACTCATAAAGGTAAAACCTCTATCCAAATGTATTGTACAAATTTGCAGAGCCATGAAGCAACTGATGTGCAAATAATAGGAGATAGGTGCAATGAAACAAACAGTAGGTGGGACTAATTTTATGGTCCAGTGCCATTATTGTATTAAAAGGACATAATGAGATAATGCAATTATAAGAAAGTCAGGGTGTACTCGCACTGCCCTAAGCACTCCACGAGTACTGTCCCCCCTCCCCCACCCTGCCACACACACACTTACAGTCTCCTATGTTGATAAGTAGTAACAATGCATTTCCATGTGTTTCATAAAAATTGAAAATGGATTTGATCATTGTATTTGCCATGTTGCTTATGTGAAGTCATTTTGAGTGAGGTGATCCTTTAATATGTCTGATAGATTTATCAGTTACGTAACAGAAATTTTCACTATGTCACAATACATGTAAGACGCCGATGATTTAGGATGAATTTGTAGATTTACTTGATGGCTGCAATTGTTGGTACTGAAAATTTCTTATATCCACAACAGTTTTCATTATTGTATGTCCTTGTTTCTTATTTGGAGTCCTTTTTATTGAGGTGACTCCCCCATGTCTTGAAAATTTATGAACTATGCAATGCAGGAATTTTAAGTACATTAGGCTTTACTATAGGTAGCTGATGTTCAGGGAGGACTTTCATGTTAATTCAACAAAGATCAAAGTGATCCCACTACCACCAGTTTTGTTTAACAATTGAAGGTTGGATTCATGGCCTTTGTCCACACACCAAAGTGCCCTTGAGCAACACACTGAACCTCAAGTTGCTTTAAGTGATGTGAATGAATGAATGTAAAGCACTTTGAGTACCATTAAGGTAAAAGTTTGCATTACATGACCCAAAGTATTAACAGAATATTATATGTGCAAAAGGGTTCAATCTACTATAAAGACTATTAACTTCATTAATTTGAATCAATATAACAGACTACGACATGCAGAAAAAGAATACATTTTTCGGAACCAGAGACCAGTGCTGGGATCCAGTATTTATAGGGATTTTAGCTATTAACAATTTTCAGATTGCAGGTTTTCAAGATGTTTTCCACTCTGCCGCTGTATAAATTTGTGGTCATGTGATAGTCTATTTTATTCAGCGCGGGAGGTTTTGATGTGGCCAGTTTCTGTTATCTTCCACTTTTAGACACGTCTGCTCATACATGCTTTAATATCATAAACATAAACATACTGTCTCCATCCACACATGCACTTCATGCCTTACATTTGATATCATCATAAAACCTCCCTGCCGTCAGAGCTGCTCTCTGCTAAATTGAAATTCTCCACTTTGCCTGCTGAAATTGATTCTTTTCAGGGCGGCAGATCGGATAAGACAGTATATATTCAACTTTCACGCTCACGAGCTGTGACTATCAGTACCACACACTCTCCTACATCCTCTTCAGTTCTTTACACAAACACACATTCATCCAAGCTTCACCGCCGCTTCCACAGGATCGGATATTTTTAGACGTATGGTGGGAATCGAACCCGTAACCTTGGCAGAGTTAGTGCCTTGCTCTTCCTATCGACATCCTTTCTTTCTCTCCTTCGAGCTCCCAGTCAGTCAGCGAGGGAGAAAATCGATGCACGGCTCTTAGAGGCCCTGTCAGACATGGACACAACCTTTTAACGGGGCCATCACACTCTGCATGTGTGTGTCTTAGTATGGGTGTGTGTCTCTGTCTGGTGGTGTGTGAGGAGGTGAGTGAAGGTTAGTGACAGGGAGAGAAAATGTGTGTGCGTCGGCTGTGGTTGTGTTTAGAGAGACGTACTGGGTGTGTGTGTGTGTGTGCATGTGTGTGTGTAAACGAGGCTGTTAGGAGGTCTCCCTGATGGAGGCCAGTGTTCTCTTCTATTTGGACTAAATGGTCTAATCAATACTCCCTGACATGGAGATGTAGTGTGTGTGTCTGTGTATGTGTGTGCGCAGTGCTCTGCAGCTGTGTGTTTGTGTCACTGTGACTGTGTGGGTCCATTGTGGATCTGGATGTGTGTGTCAGTGACATTGTTCGCAGGGGCCGTGAAGTTTCGCACGGCGCCGTTAGGCCGAGGCTCAGCCAATTAAAAATCCCATTTCATCCTCAATAAGGCTTTATTTTCTGGATGGATGGACACACACATAAGTACGCACACACACAAACACATGCGCGCCCACACACATTGAAAACTCAACCTGAAAGTAGCACACAGATGCACACACACACACACACTCATAGGGGTGGACAAGCATTTATTCAAATACACACCCAGTTGCACTAAACACAAAGTCAAACAGGCTGGTACAGCGCAGGACAGGCCGCCTTTGTGTTTGAGAGACCATTAATCTGTATTGATAAATCTTAATGTTCTCCACCTATCACTGCTGTGTGTGTTAATGCAATTACCTACTGCGCGTTTGAGGGTCTAGTCCTCATTTGACCTGAAGGACTCTCTGTTCATTTAACCCTTGAAGACCTAAACCTTCGACCGAAACATCTACTGATCAAAAATGTTTAATAATAACCACTAATCCTTTCAATACTTTAAAATAATTCTTGTAAAAATGTAGCTTCTCAGTTTTTAGCAGCATCAGATGAATATTTTGGACATTCACTGACTCTGTTGTGAATGTGGAAACACTGTTATCCTCTGCAACATTAATTCACCAGTAAAACTCATGAAGTTTGACAAATGGGAATGGTTGTAGACATTTGTTTTCATGTTCAGTTAATGATGTATTCTGTTGAAAAAGTCGCTTCTGTTTCAATTTTCTCTGTTATATGTGATAACCTTTGAATTTACTCAGAGCTTTTATGAACATCGAGATGATGAGTTAATTGAATATAGGGAAATACCTGCTTTTCACTGGAAAATATAAACTGCATTTTGGGATGGAATTATATTAATGGTAATAAATTCCTTAAGAAAAGTTTGTAGAGAAAAGCTTATTTGGGAGTTGCCACAGAAATATTTCTAGGTTTTCATGGGAATATGGAGGTCAGTTTGACATGTCTTACAAACACATACATACCAGGGTTTCATGATCTAGTGAACAAAAGGAATGCATTTCACTCTAAAAAAAAAAAAAAAGAGAGACAATTTGACTGATGTTTCAGTGATGGTGTATGTTAAAAATACACATATTATATATATGTAAGAAGAACTTGATAAAGCAGCAACTACTCAAACTCAAGTCAATTGTTCCGACTGCTATAAGATTTTTCCAGAAATGTTTAGTTGGACTCGAGAAGCCGTACTATTTTGGCCAAAGGTCACTGTGACCTGCGGAGTGCTTTGAGGATTGTTTTTTTCTAACTTGGGCCAAGTTCACTTCAATAGCTCAAAATCAAACCCAAACACGTTCTATAGCCAGAACTGCCACTGAAAGAACTGCAGAGACACATTACGATGTAAGGATAGTTGACGCATCTGATTTTACTTAATGAATAGAAATATAAACCCTGATACATAATAACTAATGACTTCATGCAACCATTTTCTGTTTTTGATAATAAAAAAAAAAAAGATTGTTTTTTAAAGTAGCTCTTCACTTTTTTGTTTAAAGGGGACATATTGTGCAAAAATCATTTCTTGGGGTAATGTTACTCCTGTTTGGGTCTCGTCTGGTCTTATAAACACTCCAAGTATGGAAAAAAAAATGTCTCGCTATTTTCTGTGAATTATGACAACAAATTTGTCAGAAACTCTGGTCGATTAGATTTAGATTTCACTGCCCATGTGATGTAATATGGGGGGAAATCCAATAAGGGGGCGTGTACTTGCTATCCAGGGACATCCAACTCCGCCCACAAACTGCGCGCCATAGCAGCTAGCAGTCGTTCCTCTTCCTCTTGCTCTGTGTCTGGGTCTGATTCAGGATCAAAAACATACAGTTGTATAACGGTTCTGCGGGCAGCCATAGCAATTTAGGTAGCCTTTGGCTGCGGACTCGAAGGGGCGTGGTCGGACAGAACACTTCGGATTTCTTTCGAACGTCTCTGACAAAACGGCGTGCTGTAAAAATGACTGGTGCTGACAGGAAAACAGAGCTGGTGAAACTTTTTTGTTTGGATGATTTTGAGCAGGGAACTTCATGAACATGTTTTGTATAGTCCATAGAACAATTCTAACTGGAGTATATGAAGGTATAATATGGGCCCTTTAATATACAACAATGCTTCAATGTTATGCAGGTTTATTCATTCATTCTTTATCTGAACCCACTTCATCCTCACCAGGATCACTAGAGCTTATTTCAGTTACTTATGGGCAAAGGCGGGGTACACCCTGGACATGTCACCAGTTCACTGACATATAGAGACAAACAATCAGTCACTCTCACATCTATCCACCTATAATTTAGGTTAAATGCACGTCTTTGGATGGAGAGAACCTAGAAAGACACAGGTTGGAATCGACCCCAGGATGCTCTTACTGTGAGGCACAAGTGCTATCCACTGCACCATGTGACCCGTCGAATATTTGGTGAAATTCACTCTGATCCACACACAGACATAGCATTGAAGTTGATGTATGGACTTTAACAATGGAAGCTATCAGAAAGAAAATGAAGAAAAAAAAAAAAAGAAATCTGGAGCTATTGTTAAAACACGGTAGACTGTGGGGACTGCACCCTCAACTCCCTCTCATTTTAAAGTAATGAAAACAGTCATTATGATTTTTTTTTTTTTGTCATTATAAACCAATGAAAACATAATTATCAATAATTCTATTGAAGTGGCATTGCATTTCTGTAATTAGATCCTCCTTAACTCCATTCAATTTCATACATTTTAATTTAGCTTTAGAATAATTTAGCTTTGACTTGACAATGCATTTTATCTGAGGGTCCTCAGAAGTACAAATACTCGAGTGCTGGTGTTTGTGTCACCAGAGAAGACGTAAAGTATCAGCCTGGTGCGTTTTTATGAGCATTAAAGAAAAATCCAGTGACAGGGACAGAAGCCATAAACCATTAACTAGCTGAACTGATGAACCCTGCATGTTATGTGTGTTTGTGCATGCGTGTGTGTGACCAGCGTGACGGTGCTATAATGGAATCCTTCAACAGCAGCGTGTAGGACAAGTGCTCCTGTTGTTAGAAAGAGAGAGAGACATGAGGTGAGGAGTGGGCAACAGAGGAAGTAAAACTGATAAAATGTGAAGATGTGGAAATATATACCAGGATAATGAAAGAAAAAGAGATAAGATAGGGGGATATTAGAGGAGAAAGACTCATAGACATTTCACAGAGTAATCAGAGTTCAAATGGCACAGTTCTCACTGAACAACAACATGGTTAAAGTGGTTTCTGAGTGTTTTCTCCTTCAGTTTGCCCTGGTGAGGTCGTTGCCATTTGAACTTTTCTAAACAACAGCGATGACTTGTCTGGAAATGTCTGTCTGCCTTTTCCAACTCAGCTGTGATGAGGGTAGTGCAGAGTGAGAGCATGATCTGGAGAAAATGATGTTAAATGAAAAAGCAACTGAGGACTTAAGTGTAGGTGAAATGCTTCTCCATTGACCCTCAAATATTGCAAATATAACTTGTACATCAAAATTCACCAAATGGAAAAACGATAATTTTGCCAAAGCTCTTGTTTTTTTTTGTTTTTTTTTATTAAAAGCTTTTGCGCTGGCAAAAGGTGGTTTTTCAGGCATTGTGAAATTGGTAAATTATGTAAAACTGCAATGGAAAGCCCCTTTTTAGCAAATAGAGTTATGTGAATAAATGTTACAACAAGCGAAAGAGAGTTTTAAAAGAAACATGATGCGATATGTGAGGATACACCAGGAACCGAATATTTTTTATTTAGTAAAGAATAAAGGGGTAATATATAATAATAATGAATATAAATCAATAAATGAATCTCTAAATCAACACAATATTTATATTCATCGCCATGTTTATGGAATACTTCTCATATCATCTCACGATAATAAACAAATCATCACATTTGTGATTTAATGGAAAACCTGTTTTGCACATTTGTAACTAATGTTAAGTTAATAACAGGAGTGAATCCCAAACTCACAGACAGTCATTCTATTCCCCATAATCACACATATATAAAAGATATTTAGTGCCCGTAGTATAATGTTATCGTTCCAATATTCACCATATCCTGTCATTAGCATAACCTTTTTTTTATACTATATGAGTGCTTCTATAAAACTGGGTTTATTTTGTTGCCTAGCACATCGACTGGGTAGCTCAGTGGTTACCGCCACTGACTTTGATGCGCCGGTTTGAGACCCAGGTGATCCCTTGGGAAAGGTTTTTTATGCTATACATCCCAATTGCCACAAGGGGGTCCCAAACCTGGTTGTGTCAGGAAGGGCATCCTATGTAAAAAAAAAAAAAAAAAAAACCTCTGCCAAATAAACATTCGAAAGGGAAAAAGCCAAAAGAAATCATCATTTTGATACCTGGCACAAGAGAAATGTAAACCTATTTCCCCCTGGGATGTACCTCATGATGACCTCAGATAAATGTAAAAAAACTACACTCTTCCTCTGAGCCATCCCAAAGGTAATGAATTTTTAATAAAACAGAAATTTGCCGTTGACACAACATGCTGCTTGATATTGATAATTATACAGATTAACCCCCCCCCCCTTTTTGCCCCCCCTCTCAGCTTTCTCATTTCGAACACCCTCCGATTACGTCGCACCTCCTATGTTAAGAAACACTGTTTTCGAGTGAAAGAAAGTGACAAAGTGATAAAATGACAGCTCTAAATGAAAGGAATGGAGTTTGATGATGACATCACAGCGTTTCTTCTACACAGTTTAATTATGAGGATTATGAATGTATTAAGTTATTATATGATGTTATTATCTTTTGTAAGTTGGCCGTTTGTTGATCCATGGTTCAGACTAAACTGTGACAGTTCTGACCTTGTTTCGACAATTCCAAACATTTATTTTGTGCAGCTTTTGGCAACACAAACTGTTCAGAAAACTAAGGGGATTTTTGGATTTACTGTAGTCATTTTCTGTCTAAAGCTAAGATAACAGAGCAATAATGTAAACTATCAGCTGATGTAGCAAATGGAGATTATAAGACAAAATCTGTCATTTTGACAAACTTTTAAAATAACTGGCTATGAGTTTTAGTTTGAAGAAGAATATTTTATACTTTTTATTATACTTTATTCAGTGAGAGATAGTCTGAGAGAGAGTCTGTGGAATCCTAATGCTGATTTTTTGTAGTCTTAAATGCATTCTGGTACATGACTCACCCTGCTGTTGAGAATTTGGAATATCCATATCCATAAAACCCTTACATACCACTATCAATGTCTCATATCCATAAGTTCCTACATACGCCGTCATTAAATAAGAATAAACCCAAATCCGTTTTTGGTGTCATGTTGTGCTTCTGTATCCAAAACGGCTCCTGACCCTTTCACATTGTCAAGCTGTCATGTTAATTTCTGTATTGCTTTCATTTGTATTCTATATTTGAGAGCATGGAGCCCGTTAAAATGGATTACATAGAAAAATGATAGCCGTGAAGCATGTCTCGTATTAGCCATTAAAACAAGGAACAACATCCATATTTAGTTGGATTGAAGCGTGAACCCTCCTCTGGTTGTCAGTGCAGTTTCTGTTTTGACATAAAACACAAAATACTTTTTTTTTTTTGTGGTCTGCCTTTTTTACTGTTTGATTTATGCTATATTTAGTTAAGCCTTATAGAAGACTTTTTTCTCTTCAGTAACATTTTCTTATGACAGACTGTCTCACTCTGCCTTTCTGAGCTTTATTTCAGTAGCAGCTCCTGTCACTTCAGTTGTCTTCAGGTCATTTCAGCTCTGCAGATCCATATGTAGCCAAAGATGGATGAATCAATTTCACTTCACACGTTCACTGTCTGCTTGTCTGTCTGCAAGGTATGTAATTATATGCATATATATATATATATATATATATAAGACTAGACTAGAGAGAATATTCATTAATATCCTGACAGATTATACTGAACACCAATACTAAAAACAGTGCAAACAAGCAGGAGACAGCAAAGAAAGCAAACAAAAGGTGTCTGGATAATATGTATTTTCACTTGCATCTGCTTTGTTTGTGTCTCTGGGAGGGGGATCATGTAAAATCTACAACAGCAAAGAAGTGTGCATTCATCCTCAAATTAACCATAATTAATCTGTCAGTAGTTGACAGCTAACTCCATCTGACTGGCTAAACATCTACATGCTGAGCATAAATGCATGGCACATATAAATATAAACTGATTATACTTATTCAGTGTATTTCAGGCAGTCTTTTGTGACATTTTATCGCGCAGGTTCACATTTAATGGCTGGATCTTCTGTCAGTGGAACACCAAGTCTCACACCAACTGTCATGCGTTACTGTACCGAAATAAACCTTTATATCGCTTGTGCTGCGCCGAAAATAAAATACGCAACACAAACAAATGTACGTGTGAGATCCCGATGAACATGTGAGTCCCGTTTTGTAAAGCAGCAAAACTAATTATGGGTAAACTCATCAGTCTTTAAATAAAATCTGATGTAGAGAAACTAGCACCAAGAGTCTTCAGTGTTGTAAATATGTTCATTCTCCCTGATTTTTTTTTTTTCCTCAACTGTCTTTATCACCAGTTTCAGACGTTTTCAAGAAGTTTTCTATAGCACACAATGGCCTCATGACAAGAACATCTCCTTACTGTATCTGAATTTTCTCTCTTTTTCAGCAAGATGGATCTGCACAAGCTGTTACATGTTTTAGCAAATGCTTGTAGCTTCAGAAAAATGTATGCACAATCTGCATAAACATGATGAGTGACACCTGCGCTGCTATTTGTGCCAGAAAAAAGATGAAGCGTACAGGGTTTTAACAGTCAAAACTGCCTCGGAGTAATGACATTTCGAATAATTCAGTAATTTTAGCCCATAAAGACACCAAATTATCTACTGATCTAAAATATTTAATACTTTTTGATCCACTAACTTTAACAAAACGTCAAAGTAATTGGTGTAAAATGCTGTATGTCATTTTTTATGGTCATCAGATATAACCTATTTGGATGTTCAGAGGTTATGTAGTGAGTATGGAAACACCTTCATCTTCTACAACATTTATTCACCAGTAAAACCAGTGGAGTTTGACAAATGACAGTAGATGGAGACACTGGGTTAATGTTCAGATAATAATAGATTTTAGTGCAAACCTCACATTTTCTTCACTTTTTTAAATTTTATTTTATTATAATAAACCTCAACTTTAATCCAAGCTTTTATGGACTGTCTGCATGATCGGTAATTCAATATTTACTTGGACTGAAATGGAAAAATACTAGATTTTTACTCAAAAATGCAACACACTGAGAACACTATTAGAAGAGATGGAGATAAATTATTTAAGAAAGGTTAAAAAATAGGGACACAAGATTAACAGACTCACAAATTGAGTACCTTTAACAAAATTCACGATTTAAAAAAAAAAAAAACTTGCTCTGTGATTTATTGCATTAAGAATCACTCTAAACTCATTGAACTCTATCAAGCATTATTCCATTCTCCAAACCCACATGTTCCCTTCTGCCCATGCTCTGTTCCATCAAGGTCAAAGCTGGATTTTCAGCAAAATAACGAAGCACATCCATGAGACGACATGTTGAAGAATTATTAGTTCTGGTATTTTTTTTTTTGTATCAACAAAAAACAAACAAAAAAAATTGTATTTGTTTGTGCCTGCCTGATGGAACCACACCCTTTGAAACAAAAAATATCTGCAAATATTTCATGATAATATTTTAAGCGCGTCCAAAAACATTTTCCCACTGCTGTATTCAATCATTCCTATAGATTTCAATAGATTTGCGAGGGTGTGTGTGGTTCTTGATTTTGCATACTACATGATTTTATCAGTGAGGACAAAACTGGAACTGATTTGAGCAGTCTGGTTTGGATATTACATCCAAATCACGTCCACAATCTGACACACAAACACATGAACATCATCATATTATCTCTTTACATGCACACACGTACCTTCTCTCTTGTTGTTGCGAAGGCATTTCACTTTGGGGAGTTTTGTGAGAAGCTGGCAGTCACTTTCTGGAATGCAAAAAAAAAAAAAAAACGCATGAAAAATTCAGTCGAATATAATAGAACAATCAGAATGCTGTGTGCTGCTGTATAATATATTTTGATAATTTTCCTGAAACTCTGTGGGGAAATTAGCGTCTCATTGAAACTCCAGCAGCAGCAAGGCGACAATTCAAAGCTTTCACTTTGACAACTCAGACGTTTGTTTAGTTGCTGTTCAGCCAACTGTGGGCTCCCTGCTGAACCTCTGAGTGGTATTAATATATTATTTTAAATATAATAATAAAACTGTCTGCTGTAATACATGCTCAAAAAATACTCAGCCAAAGGTGTCATCATGAAAAGAAGAAGAAAAAAAATCCCAGTGGGATGCGAGTCATTTATAGACGTGAAAATAATATTTAGTATTTTTTTTATTATTATTATTTTCTAAACAAAGGCACTACAGCATCACATTTAGATTCAGCACAATATCATTATTTTTGATAACTACAACCTGGATTTTCAAACATTACACCACATGAGGAAATGTTGTGGTTCTCTGTTATCAGAAGAACAGATGAAAGAACTGTACTTTCACACTGTGTGGAAGTGTAGTGGCCCTGAATGACTGAAAACCCCCATCAGAGCCCTTTGACCCAAAACAGACACCGCAGCTGGTCCTGCACAGCAAACGCCTGCAAACTGTAAACTCAGAAAAAAGCAGAGGAAATAATATACGATCCTGATACAAATGTTATGACCCAGAATGAAGGACAGGTTTTAGAATACGCACTCTTGACCTGACACTCAGACATGATAATTCTCAATCCTACATCTTAAGCTCACATATTATTAAAATGTGAATACATGTTGTCATCATGTTGTTACATGTAAAAATAAATAAATAAATAAATCTAAAAACAAATAAATTAATAAAATGTAATAAATAAGAGACATTCAGCAACAATATATTTCTCAGTTATTTTTACCTCCGCCAAGGAGGTTATGTTTTTGCCTGGGTTTGTTTGTTTCTTTGTCTGTTCGTTAGTTAGCAACATAACTCGAAAAGTTATGGACGGATTTTGATGAAATTTTCAGGATTTGTTGCCAATGGCACAAG
>JAPSES010000098.1:659597-674591 GCA_029822895.1 Maxillicosta whitleyi | reverse complement strand
CCCCAAAAGTTAATCAGTTTTTCCTTGTGCCATTGCCAACAAATCCTGAAATCTTCATCAAAATCCGTCCATAACTTTTTGAGTTATGTTGCACACAGACAGACAAACAGACAAACAGACAGGCAAAAACATAACCTCCTTGGCGGAGGTAATAATGCAAAAACAGGTGCCTGGAATACATGTACATCTATCGGCTGATAACCATACGTAGTATCATGTCCTGCACACTGAGACTACATTTATCTGTGTTCTCCTTTCCCGTCTCCCTGTGCCTCTTTGTCTTAGTCTCTCTCAGTCACACCCTCTTTATTACAGTAGTGGACTTGATTAGAGGGAATTAGCGCTGTGCGGCCTTCAGCTAGCAGAGGTTGAAGTCTCTGTCACTGCAGGGCAGATCGATGCTGCTGTCAACGCAGCCTTTTAGCTCTGCGCCGCCACACAGACACTGTACTGTGAAGTCTAAAGGTCAAAGGTCATGACCAGGGATTAAATGTCAAACCAAGTAAAATATATTCACAATTTCTTGTGATTTATGCATGGTATAGGTCTTTTGTCAAGGCAAATGTGTTAATTATCTGATCCCTTAGAAAGGTCATGAGCTGTATTTATAGCATTGACATTATTTCATGCCTGCGCTAATGATGCTAACAAGTAGTAATTGAATGATCTAATGCTAAAGGTGCCGGGTGAAAAATAGCACTACATTTTCTCCACTACTGTATCTAAACACGTTTATTTTGCTACTTCATATTATATTCCACAGGAAAATATTGTGTTTTAACTGGATCTCCTTTAAAAACCACTTTATCATGTGTTTTACTTTTACACAATTGCTGATATTTGTAGTTATCAAACTCTTATCCTGCTCTCTAGTTGTAATTTATCTAATACTCTTTAAAAAATGCAAATTAAACCACTCAACATTAACAAAGCAGTTACAATACAGTCCATATTTACAACCTGTGTTATTATATTCAGACAACAAATGAGTGCAGCAAATAATAGAATAAATATTACACTCAAAAGGGTCCTTCTGCATTATTTTGCTACTTCGAACATATCTCAGTCCCCTAGTGTTGAATCAAACATTTGTTTTTACACAGTGGTGCTTGAACTTCACCCTCCACTCAAAAAGAAGTGTTTTTTGTTTTTGTTTTTTTTATTTTTATTTTGCTCCAGTTTCAGAATTTCAATGAGCAGAGCATGATGATTTATGATGAGCTGCTAAAGGTGGAACATGTTTTAAGTCTGACTTGTCCTTTTCAGTTAAACAAGTGAAACAAAAATGTAACATATGCAATGTGGGAACTTGAAATCATCACTACACATAAGTTGTGATGGACTTCTCATAAATTGTGAACACTTAATAGGGTCATATTTTGCTAAACCCACTTTTATTAGTCTTTGGTTCATTTATTTGTGTATTTGGACCATAATGAACATATATATATTTTAGTAAAAACTGAAAATATGTCCAAACTTCAAGCTAATTGCCTAAAATGTTCAATATTAATTGTAATGCAATAATTATAGTAATGTTGTGTTAATTAACACAAGTGGCTGAACAGGACACAGCAGTACAGTGAACAACCTGGAGGGGGTGGGGTGTGAAGTGGCTCATTTGCATTTAAAGGGCCAGCGCTCAAAATCACCGTTCTGGTGTCATTACTCAGAAATAGGGTTTCAGATGGACCTATGGAGTTGAATTAATGAAGAATTCAGACCCAGGCAGAACATTTACAGTTTATGTAGAGCACAGGGAAATGTTTTAAAATGCATAATTCTATTTAAAAAAGCTAAATATCACTTTGAAAAAGTACATCAGACATGACTGATTGTTTTCTTTTTAGCATAGTTCTATAAATTGACTGAATTGAATAAAAGGTGTAACATTTCTATATAAATGTAATGTAATAATCCAAAGTAATGTGTATATTTTTTTGCAAAAGTCATATTTTTGAGCCTCTCGTCCACATGTAAATGTCATTTTAGGTAAAAAAAAAAAAAAAGAAAAAAGGAAAAAAAAATTTTTAAAAACTGCTTGCCATTGTGAATTCTGGATGTTGTGTATCTGTATGGACAGAAAAAAAATGTCTAAGTTACAAAATAAATATGAACTGATCGAATCTGTACCTGAAACATTAAATACAGCACCTATAGAAGTCAGTGGGGAAAATTAAGGATGTAACTTCACTTTTCAAAATATGATACTTTCAAGACTATCCACACTTTTAAAGTTCACATGAAACAATGACCCAGCCATTTAAGCATGTGCAGTAATTTTTGGACAAATATCTTTAAAATAACGTTAGAATGAAAAAAGAAAGAAAGAAAGAAAGAAAATAGCAGGGACAGGGAATAAGATATATTTTAAAAAAGCATCAATTTAGCTAATGCATGTATTTACATTGTATCACACATTTCTAAGACTGTTTAAATGAATAGAAACCCATCATTTATTGACCGTATTATGTCAATGGCATCATGTGACCTTTATTAAGCCAGCGTTATAGTTTGACTAAGTTCTGTCACACAGCATGGTCTCTGGATTTAGTGAGAATTATTAACAGATGTGGTAAATCTGTAACACGAATCATGGATTGAATAAAAATACATACTGTGAACTTTAAAAGACCATTCCCTGAACACATCTATCTGATATCTGGCTTTACCGTAAGAACACTGCAGCCGTGGAAAATATAAAACCATGTGTCCACTTTCTGCTGTGTGATCTTAGATGAGTTGAATGTCACGTATTTAACACAAACAAGCAAAGCATTCAAGGGATTATAAAACACACTCTTGTGGCTGCTAATTGACTAGATTAAAGTATACAAGTGAGTAATGTGACAGAGGTAAATGAATGCTTAAGATTCGACACTGAACATCTGCTGGATCCTGAGTGTAGCTGTCAGTCAGTCTGTCAGTGTCCTGCATGAAGCTGCGGTACATTCAGTCTACGGCTGTCTGGACATACAAAGATGACGGCTATTTTAAGATCCATCACACTCTCCGTTTATGTGTGTTGGGTCTATATTGAGGGTGTGACAACATGTCTTGCAGTAAGAAGAGAAGTGCTTTTCTCTGCCAGATGAATGTGATCCAGTCTGCCTCTTTACTTAACTACATGCTCTGTCGTTCCACATGAAATTATCACCCACCTATTTTTTTTAGTATGAGGCAACTGGAGAACATGAAAAGGGGGGGAAATCTGGTTATCTGACACATTTCTTCCTAAAAGGCATTCATAGTTGGAGTTAGCTGACGTTATTTGTATTCTTATACATCAGCGTCCTATAAAAACCAAAACAAATTGAAATAGATAATATTTCCATATGGAATAAGATACTTTACTGTGTATAATCGATCCACCAACCATAAAACTGTTTATTATGAAAATGGCTGCATCTTGTAATAAAAAGTCTTATATTTGACATGATAACCATCTAATTATATGAACAATGTAAAAAAAAACAAAAAAAAAACAGCTACACCAAGTATATTTTAATGAATATTTTAGTTGAAATATCTGCAGCTGGGAGAACAAGTCAAAACAGAAATGAGAATAGAATTTTTACCAGTTTTTGGAGAAGACAAAAATGTCACATGAACTGAAACTAAGGAGGTTTTCACACCTGCACGTTTTAATCTGGTTTTGGTCTTTTGTTAACTAGAAAAATCTGCAGCTGCTAGATGAGGATAACTGATGCCTTGTCCACAAGAATCCAGACCTTGCTCTGTATTAATAAATGACCTTTATTTTGCAAAATATCTACGTAAAAATGAGAAATTAATGATTACAAATGATCAAAAAAGCATGCCAGTCTGTGGAAAACATGTGCATTAAGTTTATGTTAAATGCCTGAGCATGTGCAGTGAGGTTATTTTTCTGGTGGACACATAGCTACATGGTGCCGTAAATTCAGAAATGTTGACTGGTTAACTCATCACTGTTTGCCCTTCAATGTGAGAACGAATGAGGTCACTCAGAAATAGCACTTCAAACCCACATTTTTGTCCCACCAGCTGCTGGTTCGACCTGACCTTATCCAAAACTGTTCTTTCTAATGGACACACTGGACACATTAGTCATACAGGATAGTGTGTGTGAAGTGCATAGTGAGTTAAACTTATAACTACTAGGGCTAGCCAAACAGAAATAACCAAGCAGATGTTCTTCATTGTTGTTGTGTTTGTTGCCATGGTTACAGACGCTCACTCCTTATGCAAAGCAACATTGGGTACGCTGTTTTCACTATCCACATGGACGTCCAAGCAGTTCTAAAACACTGTTTACTTGTACATATGAGGCCCAGTCGTGGAGAAAAATGCCAGTTTTGCAAAAATATTCACCCCTCCCAGTGGCTTGTTGTGGTGTGATCTCAGTTATACATGACAATCCATCTAAAAAAAAAAAATCACTGAATATGTACTAATTGCATGTCACAATAATGGTAAATATTAGCCTGTAATGCTTGTTCTCTAAATCCAGCTTTGCACTTCAGTACTACAGCGTTTTATTCTTTAACAAAACTTACACACAAACAAAATGAATAAGAGACAAGACCAAACAAAAAAAAAACAAAAAAACAAAGGAATTAAAGTAACAAAGTCTGGCTTATTTTCAGATTTAATGCTTTTACTGTAAACCACTAAACCCTACGTACAAGCCAATCCTCTGTGGGGAACGCTGCAACAAGTTTAACTAAACACCTGTAATCAGTTGTGTTTTGTATTATGGGATGTAACAGAGCATTCTAACAGCTTGTCAACTCTCACAAAAGTCTGCTCCGGTACAACATTTTTATTCCTGTATTTATTTCTGCTTCTGGCCCAGAAACATCTCACCAACGAGAGGAGTGAAGATTCCCAGTGTGAAAACAAACTGAACCACTATGAAAACATGCTGACAACTTAATAACTGATTCAGATCTGAGTAAACTACAGGTATGAAAAAGGCCCAACAAGTGCAGTATTTAACCATCTTTAAGAGACTAAAAGTAAAACTTCTATGACATGAGGTTGCAAAAGCTGTTGTGTTAGACCATTACTTACTGTGTTTCTGGCTGAATGTAGCTGTTTTTCTTACCCGTATACCACCAAAGATAATAACTAGGGTTCAATAAGAAAACTGACACCTGCTTTAATAAAAGTTAATACTATTTATAAACTTGTTTGAAGCAGATGTGAAGTGAGTGGAGTGGATGCTCAGGAGTCTGGGGAACTACATGAAGACAGTCTTCATGACTGGGTTTTATAGGGTTTTTTTTTAGATTTTGTTTGGACAGTGGTGGGAAAGGTCCAGATATTCTTTACTCAAGCAGAAATTGACTGGTAAAAGCAGAAGGTTTGATTAAAATTCTTCACTCAAGTGAAGTATAAGCTGGGAAATGTACTCCAGCTATGCAAAGCAAACTGAATATAATGCAATATGACTATTCAGAGGTTTGGACTAAAATGAAACATAAAGAATGTCCAATGTCCTTTTATTACTGAAAACAATCCCAGTTTAGCACAGACACATTTTGTTCATGTCTCTGTTCCATAGCACTGTTTCTTAAATGTAATTATGATCCCTCTGATTATAACTCCATATATACATATAAAACTGTGACAAACTGTAATAAAACATGTTGGTAGAGACATTCAGAGACAATCTGCACTGCAGATGGGATAACTGCGTTAATATTTTTAATCAGATGAATCCAGATGATGGATTAATATGCGTTAATGCATTAATTTTGACAGCCTTAACATAAAATTAATGAAACAAACTGTATAGTAACTGTCTTATTTTTTTGTACCTCTTGTTGCTGTAAAAATATTTCAGTGAGCTACAGAATCCCGTCAAACACCAATGTCTGAAGTAAAAAAAAAAAAAAGAAACACACAACTGTCTTGGGAAAATTTTGTGCAAAAAACCCCCTGAAACATAATATATGCTCCAGTAAAATCCAGATACCTGAAAATAAATATTAGATATCTTCTTTAATAAAAGTTTGAAGGGGTTGTGTGTAGTTCTGATGTTCTAATCTCTCAACAGCACTTCTGTTTTTTGTACAGTTTGTATTGTCAAATATGCAACTAAATGCACTAAAGAATCATCCAAACTAGGTCAGAACATTCACAGTTTAGTGTGAACTATGGATCAACAAACGGCAACTTAAATAATAACCATTACATAATAACTGTACACCTTCATAAGATTCATAATTTAAGTTGTGTAGAGGAAGCATTGATTTAAACATCAAACTCTATTGTTTTCATTTGGAACGGTGTCCAGTAATAAAACCAACAACAGTGTTTCTAGTTTCATTTTGTCATTTCATGGACTATAAAAGGTGTTTCTATCTGACGCGTGGCGTTAGTTGTGATCACCATAGGAGACCAGCAGAGTACCTCACTACTCCCTCTAGTGGTCACATAAATAGGCTAAATAAATTCAGTTATATTCAATCCGATAAACTGGTGTCTATGACAGAACTTCGGAGCGCTTCGATTTGAACATTTTTTTTTTTTTTTTTTTGTTTTTTTTATTACTAAGTAGAAATACTACATCACACCCTTTAACAGTTACATTGTTGAAAACTTTCCCTGTATGTGCGTTTGCATTTAATTTCAAAGGTATTTTATGTTCAACAGTTTTTATTCATACACATCCTGTTCTTCACTTTAAACTCTCCATCTGATTGAAAAACACACATGCAGACTTGTAGCAGCCACTAGTGGAACGAAATTAATGTTTCATTTTGCAGCAAGCAGCTCATATTTACTACACAAATATGACGTGAAAACGGCGGCAGCAGCGGTGTTAACACTGTGAGGACGAGCTGAGGAGAAACTCTGGATGTTATCTGTCCTCCTCCCCTCTTTTCCTCTCCTCTCTGCTGTCCCTCGCTCTATTAACCCGAGCTATTTGCATGGACTGTTCCATTAGACGGCTGGACAGCAGAGCAGATGAGACCAGAGAGGGAAGGAAAAAAAAAAAAAGAAGAGGGAAAGAAGAAGGGAGGAAGGAGGAGACGGCGATAGACAGCAGAGAGCCTTGCAGCAGGATAATGATACAACACCAGAAGATCATGACAGAACAATCTCCTCTCTCTCTTTGTCTTGTTTCTATCGCTCTCACCCTCACACACATTGTTGTCTGATGAGGCTGTCATGTTGGGAGATCGGCTGATCCATCTCTCTCTCCCTCTCTTTCTTTTCTGTCCTTCTTTCTGTCTCTCTCCCCTCCATTAAACTTTTATTACTCCTTCTCCCTCGTTCTGTCTCTTGCAGGCACTCTGGTCCCTTTCAGTGTAATTCAGAAAATTACAATCCATGAATTTATAGAAGAATGTAATGTGGTAGGAATGGTGTTATCACCTCAGGTCAGTGATCCTCACTCACTGCCGCCTTCTTTTTTTTTTTCCCCTTTTCTTCTATTAATCTCTCACATGTATCCTCTACATCCTTGGAAACTGAAGCTGAAATTTCGAAAATTAGTACCAAATCTACATATTTTAAGGATATAAGATGGATCTTTTCATTAGTTGGGGGCTGCTGTGGGGAGAACAGCTACACAAATTAACAAGCAATGATGAAAGTTCAAGAATTTTTTGCCTTTTTAATGCTGCTAAAACTACCTAAATCCTCTGTTTCCTGTTATTACTTCATTGCAATTATCTTTTTCCAGATGATGCAAGTTTCTTTTGATCTTAAAGTTTAATCAAACAAATGTTAATCTGTTCTGATACAATCTCATTTTAATCTGATCTAAACACTGATGCAGTTCTGGGTCTCATAATCCAGACAGACTTCAGTAATTGTGTTAATCACCATGTCGAACCAAATGGGATTAAAATGACGCTACAGTGCTGTCTGGATGGGATTAGTGGAAGAGAAAAAAAATAAAAACATCACCAAAATAGCTGCAAATACAGTACAGCAGTCATTTTTAAGGAGAGAGACATATGTTACTCATGTACTGACAAGAATATTCCTTTAGAGCAGGGGGATTTCTTCTGTTGGAGTCTCAAATTTGGAATTTACTGTTTTCATTTAGGCATCGTCTATTGTTTCACATGGAATTAGAATCAGGATAAGATAAGATAAGATAAGATGAGATAAGATAAGATAAGATAAGATACGATGAGATGAGATGAGATGAGATAAGATACGATGAGATGAGATAAGATAAGATACGATGAGATAAGATAAGATACGATGAGATGAGATAAGATAAGATAAGATATGATGAGATGAGATGAGATAAGATAAGATACGATAAGATGAGATGAGATGAGATAAGATAAGATGAGATGAGATAAGATAAGATACGATGAGATGAGATGAGATAAGATACGATGAGATGAGATACGATGAGATGAGATGAGATAAGATACGAGGAGATGAGATACGATGAGATGAGATACGATGAGATGAGATACGATGAGATACGATATGATGAGATGAGATACGATACGATACGAGACGAGACGAGACACGACACGACACGATACGATAAGATAAGTGTACTTTATTAATCCCCCAAGGTGGAAATTCAACAACATGTCATCTGTCACAGTCCATAATTTCTTATGAATAGGAGTTGTTTGACAGTTGCAGAGTATAGCACACACACACACACACACACAAAAACAACTGTGTGACTTTTTGAGAGTGTTTTCTGATAGTGTGTAATAGTGTTGTCATACACTAACTCAACTATAAGAATAATGCTGTTGCAGTGGATCAATATATTGAGTTTCAGTTCTCGGTCAGTTTACAGTCTGTGCTTAAGCATCACATAGTCTTACATACAAACACATTATCTACAAAATGTTCTTAAAATAAATGTTAAAGTATTAATATTAGATTTTTTTTTTGCATTTTTTTGGGCCTAAACAACTTTAATATTTAGCTCAAAGAAGCACAAAACAAATCTAATGAGGACATCACTTCTGTCATAACTAAAGAGGTCTAAACGCCTGTGGTTTTAATTCCATGTGAGTGTGTCATGTCTGTAATTTGTAAAGTAAAAATTCCATTGCAAATTATACTTTATTATCCGGTTCCTGTGACAAAAATGTTTTAAGTCTTTTGCCTTTTTCTGTAATTTGAGGCTATGTAATTTTTTTTTTGTTTCTTCTGCAGATCTGTCTACTTCCTGGTTGAGGATGATGGAGGCTGTTTTGATGATGATGATGATAAATTGAAGTTTTCCATGTGTTTTAGATGGAAATTCAGGAGGATCATGTCACGATGTAGCATGGATATTCACCGAAAAGGCTAACTAAAACCCTTCAGAAGAGTGACAGAAGAGTGACAGATGAATGACATGCGTGACGGTTACAGTACGGAACATTTCAGCATTTATCTGTAAGTGGTGAACCTGTCTTTAGAACTGGGAAGTGTCAGTATATGTGAGTAAAAAACAGCCTTTTCCTATCATGTGTGAATGCACCACATGAAATACTGATATAGAGGTTTCATTATAAAATCACAAGATGCCCACTGGTTACACTAGTCCTGTGCGTATAGGGCTTATATTGAAACTAGTGGCAGAAGAATACACACGTCTTCACTGATTGGTCGCCTGTGTGGTTAAACCTGGCATCATGTTCTAAGACTCTGAAAGGATCAAATCAGAGGCAGGAGGACTTGTTCCAGATACAGTTAGAGCCAGCCCTGCTCGGCCTGCCAAACGGACACGACCTGTGTGCTTCCGACTGAAAACGAACAGTGTCTGAGTGGGCGCCACTTGTCATCTGAAAGCCCCTCAGAGCTGATTAGAGTAAATACCCAGGCCTCAGATTTCAGCCAGAGCCCAATCTCGCCAAAGCCCTCCGGACATGAGCTGAAGTAGAGAAAGTATCAGCGGAAGACACAGGTGCCAAAAAGTTCTCTTCCTTCACATAATTAAGTTTGATAGAATGTAAATTATATGACAGAAACAGAAATTACAATTGTGCGCTGCATTACAGCAAAAAATAGTGAAGTGGGTTAATCATAGCAGAGGAGTTTTGTCTTGCCAGCTCTGGATGCCAGTGCGACGATTCTGCAAACCACAGGGTACCTAGATTTCCATTTACACCAGCAGCAGGATTTATAGTGTGATTTAAACTCAACTTCATCCTCCTTACTGTTCAGAGTTTTTACCATTTACATATGATCCATGAGCACAGTGATTAAATTAATCCAAAGGCCTGCAGTCTGTAACAGTTTGGGTAACAAATACAGAGAACGCAGCTCATTTCTATGCAGATGACAGAATCCATTCAGGTATGGGAAATCAACCTAAAATCTGAGCGACAGTTCAATACGCAGTCACGCTAATTGACCAGCATAAACTACTGTACATATATATCTGGAAATTTAACATGTCAAAAGTGATTTAAAGGGGATATTTGATATTTTAAGAAGTGCTTCAGGTCAGAAATAGTACCAAAGTATACTATCAAAAAGCTCATGCTATTCAGATTAGGGTGAAAACTGACAAGAACACAATGTTAGAAAGGATATTTGTAGTATGTGTACTGTCTAAATTAATCAATCCCAATGGCTCTTATCCTTCCCCCTATCCCTTGCACCTGGCACTACCCCTTGAAACACAGTTCAAGGTCACTATATTTTTACTGATTATTTTCCCATTTAGCAATTGCTTTGGCATAACAACACACATTGAACCTGTATAGAAGCATGGATAAGTAAAAAGCTAAATAAATAAGATCAAATAAATAATACAATACACTCAAAAGTAGCACCTGGAGCGTTTATTTTCTAATAACAGTAAGAAACTATGTTTTTGCAAGTTGTTTCTTATGAGATTTAATCCTTTATATTTATTTCTGCACATTAGTTGATGTAATTTTCTTTATCATTTGTAGGTAGTAAAACGTACAACTACGTATACCGGTTAAAGACAGTTGAGAGGACTGCTTAAATGTAAACTCAGCAAAATTCAGAAAATATTTGATCGATAAATAAAAAAAAACAACTAGGCTAATGTTGGAGGGTTCTTTGAAAATATGTGGAAAGACACTTTATGGAAACTATGAATATATGTTCTATTACTTTCTTTCAGCTTTAACTGTGTCTTTTACTGATTTTAGTCACAGTGACCTCTGACCCCTGGATGTTTAACCATAGCTTTCTATAAACATGTTTTTCAGCTCACTACACCTATGTTGAAAACAGCTCAGGCTAAACACCTCAAATTTAGAAAGTAACAAAGCCACTGGGAGCTGACTGCATTTGTTTCAACATCCTTGTGTGGGTGTTAACTTGTGTTTGACAACGTCTTCACGCCCGAGTAAGCCCCTTAAAAGCCAGTCAGCTAAATGTAATGTAATGTGAGGCGATGTTTCACTCGCCTGAAACATCTATATATTTCACCACGCTCGATTTGAGCTGATGAACGGTCGACCTCCGATGTTAGCTGCCACGATGATCCATCTGCATTCTGGGTGTTTCTCAGCTGTCATTATTGATCAGTTCAAACTAGGAAAACAATCCTGGTCCCATTCTGCTCTTTCTCCCTCTGTGAAAGTTTGTTTGTTCAAGCACTTACTGTTTGCATTGATTGTATGTGCGGTTTATAAGGGAATGGAAATGAACGGTCGCGTGTACGGACTCTCATTTCGAAGAATCCCTCACAACCTCTAAATGAACTAATCCGAGCACTTTTTGTTCCTCTGCTCATTTCTCAAACTTAATTTAACTGATGTCTCAGTTGTGGAATCAGGGGAACAAATGTTAAGATTATAATATATTAAAAAGTGGTTGTGTCAGCATCTTCAGCATCTACGCCATTTGTCCCACAATGTGTCTCTTTAATACATTTTGTGCTGACATTGTCAAAGTCAGCCACATTTCCCTTACATTGTATTTTCATGTATCTCACTCATGTGCATCTGACTCTAAGAAATTGGAAATGCTAAAAAAAAAAAAAAAAGTCCAAATTCATCACTGCCATATGTGCAGTTGATAGACAGTGTCATTTGCTCATGCTAGATCTAAATGCTGCAGGAATAGTTGAAAAATAGCTTACGAATAACAGTACATAAGTACATTGGAAATAATCAGACCACTTGTGATTTCCTATAGAAAATCAATACAGTATTCCCTCCATTGATCTTCTGATGTTCTATTTTTGGAACTAATTGTTAACCAATATTAGATATCCTTAATTTATATGCTACCTATTTTTAAGGACTTTTTTGTTGTTGTTGTTGTTTTGTCATTAATTTCATTCAATTTTTCTACACGTTTTCCCACATTTCTGACTCACCTTTACACACAAGGAAAACCCTGACAGTTCTACAAGTTACATTTGTGATTTTTACAGTTTAGCATAAGGATTCAGAAAGTGTTAATGATGATTTATTCTTGCATATGTGCCAAATAATAGATGAAAACTATTTTTTGTTTTATTATTTTCTGTGAGGTGGTTCACATACACTCACTACTTTTTCTCCTCTTTCCTTTACACAATTATATTTATTGGACATTGAGATTAAGAGATTAAGATTGGTTGAAGTTTTTTTTTCCATCTCTTCCATCTTCCATCTTCTTCATTTGTTCTCCAGACGAAACCTTAGTTTTTTTTTCTGTTTTCCACAAAAAAAAAAAAAAAACCCTCACCAACCCAAACCCAAACAAGTAGTTTTTGCGTAATCCTGCTAACAAACAAACAAACAAACAGACGCGGGTGAAAACGTAACCTCCTTGGCAGAGGTAATAATAATAATAATAATAACTCTATCTTTTAAATTGACATTTTTAAGTAAGGACCAGCATTAGGTCCAGTGGGGTACAATGGAAGGGGCAGGATGTGGGCTTTCTTCACCTGCAGTAGAAATCCAATGTTCTGGCACCAAAACAGAACCAAGATGAGAAAAGTTAGTGTGAGTTGAGCTGATAACATCAAAGGAAAAGCAGCTTTACTCGTCCCTGTTCAGTGGTCATCTGTGCCTCTGTGGTCACCTACGAAAAACTCATTTCAACCCCTTTTCCTACCTCCAGCATCTGTGTCATTCCATTTGTTTTAGATTTATTATGCAGCCTTTAGATGTACCGAGGAAACTTTAAGCCATCACTGCTTAGACACTGAACATGGACATCTGGTTTTTGAGAGTTGAACTTCAGAACTGAATTACATTAAAATATTCCCAGACTGTGGGTGACTGAGAGCTCAGACACAATATGTTATTGAAAGCATTATATTGAATATAATTGCTATTTATAATACATATGGAAATAATTAAGCCTGCAATAGACTTAGAAAGTGTTTAATGAAGGAGACTAAATACAAATCGCATGGTATAAATCATTGCTACCATATCTGTTCATCAGTGACTTTCTTTTATACATAGGGTGCATGAAAGCTGTGACTTGCTGTTTTCAGCTGACTTTAATTTCCTTTCTCTGATGTCGTCTGTGATGTTGACTTCATCACTCTAGCGGTTTGAGAATCTGATTAGATTATCATTTCATGCATTCAGCCGTCTGCTCTGTCACCTGTGTTCATTTTCTCCCTTGTTTACTTCTACGCTGGCTGGTTCATTTGTTAATTATTCATCTGATCCCCTTAATCAGTTCATTTAATTATTTACTTGTTTAATTTCTAACTCATTAATTAGTTTGCGTGGGGTTTTTTTGTTTGCACTTTTATTTATATACATCTGTTTAATCCAACAGCCATCCTCTCCCTTTTTTTTCCCCAAACTTCAACTGACTCAAAGTTGTTAGTGTTGTTAGTGAACTCTGCATGTCGCTCAGAGAACAGAAGCCAAGCAGCTCCAACCTGTAATAAAACTCCTCATAAACCAATGTGTGTGCGTCTGACTGCGGAAACGTGCGTGTGCATATGTGTGTGTGTGTGTGTGTGTGTGTGCGCGCGTGTGCGTAGGTGGGTGTTTACTGCAGTCTTTTACTTGTAATTATCAACAGCTCAGCAGGGGAGAATGATGGTGCTTTTGTGTGTGATTGTGTATATGATTTTGTACTGTGGTGTGTGTGTGTGTGTGTCTGTGTTTGTTTGTGCAGCAGTGTGTGCAGAAGACGTAGGAAGGTTTCAGCATGAAGTTACATCCAGCTGTTTGCAGGATCATCAGAAGCAACCTCGCACTGCATGAGTCCAAACAACTAAGAAGTGTGTCTTTAAAGTGAAGAAACTTAATGAACATGGTGAGATAATGACGAAATAATAATGAAATAACAACAATAATAATAATAATAATAATAATAATGCATTAAACCTTACTTAATAATTTAGTTAATATCCATGAATTTTCCAATTTTTAACTTCCACTTGAGTGCAAACAATTTATGAGTCGATCTGAAATAGTAACCCTGTATAATCATCTTGTTGTAATTCTAATCAAAGTTTTTCAATAATTGTTTGACAGTGACTGTAGATTTCATAAAGGATTCACCAAATAGTGATTTTCTCTATATTTCGAATTTAGGCTAATTTCACTAAATGTTAAAATCATCCAAATCGTTACGTCTCCAATCTTAAAGGCACCATAAAATCAGTTAGAGGAAATAAACACAGATTTATTTAGCGTTACAGTCATGAGATGATCATTGATATTGAACTGGTATAAAATTGAATATAAATTAGTTGAAACCAGCTCCACCTCCTGCAGCTACAGCAGTCACATCCTATGACATTTCAATATTGACAATCTAACAATGTCAGATAATCTATAAACTACAGAGATTCAACTATCTACCTTAACTCAAAATAGTGTAGCGTGTTTTAGTGATAACAATGTTTATTTCATTGGATTTTTTTTTTTTTATGTAGGAATTAAACTTGTATTGTATGTATTGTATTGTATCATATTTACTTAAAGGGCTCATATATTTTGTTAAACCCATTTTTATTAGTCAGTTGTTCATTTATTTGTGTATTTGGAGCCTCCAGGTGCTGTAAAACTATCTTTATATTCATTTTGGAAAAAAATCGAGTGGATTTCTACAATCTATTTCAATTCCTTATTT
>JAPSES010000098.1:638507-659497 GCA_029822895.1 Maxillicosta whitleyi | reverse complement strand
CTGTCTTCATTTTATTCTGATTTAAGACACAATGGTCAGAAATACTTTGCATTGTGGGTTTAACTTTAGATTCGAACTGCAAAATATCAATTATACACATGCAAAGTAAATGAAGATTAATCGCGATTAACTATGAAATTTCTAAGATTAGTTGCGATCAAGAAAATTTATCTTTTGACAGCCCTAATAAAAACACTGCTTTCTCGTTGATCTGCGTTTCCAAATAGAGTGATATAAGTGTCAGTTCAACCCACTGGAAAACAAATAATGGAATCTGACTGAGTACCTCCAATTAAATGCAGGGATACGGATTTTTAAAGCAAATTTCATGATGTATATTGATACTAAACAATACAAAAGTATGACTCTGTTGTCATGTGGGTCATAGGTTCTAAAAGGTCCTCAAAAAGGAAATGCTTGATTGAGCCGTTTTCTTCAACAAAATGTAATTTTTATTTGCATTATCACCAAGATTGATGCATTCCATGACAACAACATCATATGATTCTGTTCACAGTTCAAAAAGCATATTTTATTGTTCAGTAGCACATTAAAGAAAATGCAACATTAAGTGTCTTACTGGTAAAGGATGACCACAATTCTAATAAAAAGATATTTTCAAAAACCCTTCCTTTACCGGTCCCCTAATCATAACTATTGACCTATTTATCATGTGAATATATGAAAAAAATATTGTGCATTACTGGGTAGTTATCACATGTATAAGACACTTTAACTGGTTAAGAAAAAAAAAAACACTATTAAACACCAATTTAATATCAGTAGCAGCCTAAGGTTAATCTAGGTACAATCTATAAATTCACATAGTACTTTATAATTACTTTTTCTTAAATCATTATTGTTAATAGCAACACAACCTTAAGCTTTTGTTAAACATACTTTTGAAACAGAATTATTCTTTTGGATGTTGTTATGCGTTACATCTCTAAGATTTAACTGCCACCTTTTCAATTGTGTATTTAATTACATCAGATTTTTTTACCAACGGAAAATTAATTGTTATTATTATAGTGTTTTATTGAGTTGATGGAATGACAAAATGTCTTTGTATTTTTATTACAAATGTAGTGTCTCTAAATACTACTGCTTTTTACAAAGGGCAGAAGCCTAGTTTACTCGATTGCTGGGTCATTAAGAGGCTGTAAAAGGAAAATGCTGATATTTCCTCATCTAGTGTTTTGATGATGGAGGTGCACACGGGTCCATAATGTCCCACTGGTCTTCATTTGAGTTGAGATCTAGTAACTGTGAAGGCCACAGCATATGATTTACATCATTTCCACTCTTATTAAACATTCAGTGAGCCCTTATTCCCTGTGGACGGGGGTTTCATCATCTTGGAATAAACTACTTCCATGAGGTTTTTCTTTTCCGTTACCCATCTCTATCAATTGTTCCTTTGGATGTAATCTGGACAAAGCTTGTGCCAAATGAAGTGTAATGTAGCAGAAATAAAATAAATGAAGCTACTCATGCCATTAGTAAATGCTGTTGTTTTTCACCTTTTGCACAAAAAAGCAATAATGAGGAGTAAATGTAAGTTAAATGCATCGGTGACTGAAATAAAATGTCAATATTTTAATTATTCTGATATAATACTCATTCTGGGTCCCGTATTTCTGATGTTTTTTTTTTTGTTCGTTTGTTTGTTTTTACTGTATTTAATTAAAAACAAAGGTTTGAATGTGGCAATGAATGTGAAGGAAGTTTTTTGGGTTTTTTTTGTTTTTTTAACACTAAAATGCAGTCAGTCAAAGGCTTAGGGTGACAATTATCAGCTGACTGAATTATTACACAGAATCTGCAAGTGTGTGTGTGTGTGTGTGTGTGTGTGTAGCACCAACTCCACTGGTCACACATAATTATGGTACATAACATAAAGAAATATGCATTTTATTACGCAAAACAATTACCGATTTACCTTTCTTTCAGTGTCGGAAATGGAATATTTAATGTTTCTAGGATTTGTCATTTTTAAAACATTTATCATAAAAAGTTGCAATAAAATCATAACTTTAAAAAAATGTTACTTTAACTATTACATTTTCAACAGAATAACTAATGTTCTGTAACCTGCTGTTTCATAACAGTGTTATGAAACAGTAAAATCTGAAATAACTATTTGATTCACTCTGAATATTTTCATCATTTTCAATAAAAAAATAAAAAAAAAACACTGGTACAAGTCATGATTTTGTGTATTTTTGGTCTGAATATCTTATGAATAAAAAATAAATAAATAAGAAAAAAACATACAAAGGAGAAACAACCCCACAATGGGTTCTGGAAAATCATCACTGAAAGTATTCTTCAAATTAAATCAACAATGAAGGTACAGTAATCCTTAGTTGCTTTCATGGCTGCAACATTTTTCACTTTTTCAGTCATGTTCTGTAAAAATATAGTGCAGTAACAAAAAAAAACAACAAAAAAAAAAAAAGTATTGCAATGTTTCTGTTTTTCCATTCATCGCCATCCTTTCAGATAGAAACTACCCAAAATGCACTTATGCGCACACACCTGCAGGGATCAGGCGGTATTGACTCTTCTCTGGCTCTGGCTCGATTTAAATAAGGCCCGAAGCAGAGTCGAGCAAAGATGGAGGAGAGAGTGAAATGAAAAGAGTCAAGATCAACGCCAGGAAAAGCAGAGATAGAAAGAAAAGGTGGAGGAGGGATGAGGGAGGTGACGGAGGATGGTCAAGACTGTCAGGGCATGAAGAGGATCAGCGCTGCTCGATACCAGACAGACACAAACACACACTGACACACACAACCAGCACAGGAAGAGTCAGCTGCCATCTTTCTAGTGAGCGGCGGTGGTGACAGGATGGTTGACAGGCACTTACACCAACCAATCAATGAAGGAAGATCAATATGTGACTTGACCAATCAATATTGTCACAACCTCTGGGTACACACACACACACACACACACACACATTACACACCCATGTCACAGTAGATCATACAAACATTCCATATTACGCTGTAAAATAGGTCCAGGAACACATTAAGTATCATAATTTACAGTTTGCTCTTGAGTTAAATTCTTTTTAAGACAGGTGTAAAAGTGTTAAAACAATACTGAGAACGTGTATTGATCAGGGTTCTGTTCTACAAAGTGGATTCAGAGCAAAAGGTCAAAGACATCAGTTCAAAAATAAAGGTATTTGCAGGTTGTAACTCCAGTGAAAGATGTGGGGATTAGCTGTGATTGGCTCCCTGGATCCAATAAACATGTGCTTATCACACACTGCCTTCACTCAAAATATACTCAGTCCATAATTCTTTTCCCAGGATTCCTTACAGGATCCTCAGTTGTATTATATGATGATACATGTTAATTTTGTTCTCAATTAAGGTGTGATGTCAGGTGTGCTGATCTTTAACTGATAGATCTGTATGACACCTCGCTAACCTGCCGAGGGTGATTTTCCGGTTGTTGTTTTTTTTTCACATTTAATAAGATAATTTGCTCCTGACAGCCCCACTTAAGTTGTGCTACAAACAAGACCATGAAATGACTTGGTTTGCAGGTGTTCCAAAGCTATCTTTATATTAATTTTGGCAAAAATTGAGAGGATTTCTACAAGCTCTTTCAATTCCTTTTTAATTTATTTGTCACAACATTTGCACATATAAGGTCAAGACCGAATATTTCTCCGAATACGCCATCATTGTTTGTCAACAGCAGTGATTGTAGTAAAAACTAAAAATATGTCCAAACTTTGAGCCAATTACCTAAAATGTTCCTTTGTCAGTTGTATTAATGAACACAAGTGGCTGAACAGGACAGAGCAGCACAGCCACAAATCTGGGGCGTTAAGTGGCTCATTTGGATTTAAAGGGCCAGCACTCAAAACGACCTTTCTGGTGTCATTACTCAGAAATAGGATTAAAGATGGACCTGTGGAGTTGAATCAATGAAGAATTTAGACCCAAGCAGCGTATCTATAGTTCATGTAGACCACAGGGAAATGTTTGATATCACTCTGATTCTTCAGGGTGATTCTTCAGCTCTGTAGTTCTGCCCCTTTTGTCCAAATACAGTCACTTCTGCCTCTAAAAAGCCATCATGGTGACGTCTGCATCACAAACTATTGGCATTAAAGACACAAATACGTTCTGTGGTGCAAAATCTGAGTTTGTTATTCCTGAAATAGAGGAAATTCAGGGTTTCAACAAGTGAGTTTACTTGAACCTCGACGAAATTCTGGAACTAAAAACTCAGTTTCTCAGAGTTTAAGTTAAGGCTCAATAGTTTGCTAAAGCTGCTTCAGAAGCCTGTTGTAAACATAGAACCCTTTGCTACATTTCGAAACTGTAACTTTAGAAAATAGATAACATCATAAGACGAATCATAGGTCACCAGTCCAAACATATGAGCTACAAATGCACTTAAAAAGCTTTTTCCCACCTACATTATTATGTAAATATGTAAAATAGGTTTGTTAATTTAACACAGCTACATTATGACCAGTCAGAGGAGGTGATGTAGTCCGTTTTTTGGTTTTTGGTTTTTTTTTTCAACAGTTGCTGAAGCCTACACTGATGTTTGAGCTGAAGAGAACAACCTATTAATTGCCCAAATAAGACTTTGCATGAACTACTGGTATCAGCAGATGCTGGTGCTGATGTGACCAGTGGCTACAATTATGGATATACTCACTTTGATGGAAAATAACAGCTCGATATCAGTTAGTTTGATCTTCAGTTTCATGAGTTCATATTCAGGGCTTCAGATGTATTCAATTATTTAAGTATGTATTTTGATGTTATCATCAGCAATACAGTCATAAAGATAAAGATTGTTGTTTGGTAGGAAGGGCAGGGATGATGTTATAAAATTAATCAGCTTTTTTCCATCTTCAAATTATCAAAAGTATATAGATTTTTTTGTTTAATAAGATAATATTAATCTTGTTAACATCCATATGAATATTCCTAATTAAGCTTATTCTGAATGTAGCTTTTTCAGATTCACACATACAGTATATTATATTCTCTTATATTTTGGGGATATTGCAGTATTCTTGGGTCATGTAGACAATATAATTAAGTAGATGTGTTTGCATTTTTACTGCACTTTAAAGTGAGTTCTGTATGTTGTACACAAACCTATGTATTAGACAACAGTTTGTAAGCAGAGTCAAGATGTGTGAGCAACAGAAAACTTCACATTTCAGAGAGAAAGAAAGAACCAAAGAAAGAATGAATTAAAGTAAGAAAGAAAAAAGACTGAAAGAACCAAAGAAAGAAAAAAATAAAAAGACCAAAAGAAAAAAAGAATAAAAGAGCAAAAGAAAAATGAATGAATGAAAGAAAGAAAAATGAAAAAAGAGCAAATTGTCAATTAAATCCATTCCACTGTTGACATTTTTACTGTGAGAAACAACGTGAACCTGTTAAATACATCCCAGAATATCATAAGTGTGGAGTTCACAGGCCCTTGTGACGTTAAGAACAGGAGGGAGAAAGACACCCAGGTCGACAATAGGAGGCCGATTTAATTATTCTAATTATTAATTAGTCATTTTCATAAACAATGTAAGCCTCTAATTATGAAGGTCTTTTCAGCCTAAGGGTAAAAGCTGGAGTGTGTTACATGTGACTAATATTTGTGTCAGTTACTTACCATGTCTTGTGTTTATTTTACTAAAACAATGCGACATTCCCACATAGGGTTTCACGATGCATTTGGGTTCACGTTTTATCCGTAAACTGAACACAAAGGACACTCAGTTACCAACTTATCCACTGACTTGGACCGGTGGAGTGACCGATGCAGAGATGCTGTATATATATTATTTTTCAGTGTCAATGTGTGTCCTCTGTTATTTGTTTAATGAGATTTGAATATTACTGTTGATACGGATCCACTCTTCTTCTTGTTCTTTTGAAAGAAATGAAACGCCACACAAAAAGATGGATAAAGCAGTAAACACATCATTAACAGCTGCATGTCCTACTGTTTGAGGCTGCACTGTTTCTTTAAGTTTCACTATCTGTGCCTGAAATGTATGAGGGCTTAAAAACTCTGCCTTTAATCTGCCTCCTCCCTTTCCTTGCTTCATGACTGAAGTGGATTTAAGAGGTGAAATCAATGAGACATCAGAGCTTCACTCAAATCCACCACCTCGGTGTGTTTCAAGGAGCACCTCTGCATGGTGTTAAATAAAAAAAAACTGTGCATTTTACACAGTGATTCCTCTTAATTCGCTAATACGTTACAAAATCGGAAGAAAATAAAACTGCTGCAAAGATAAGAACAGACAAAAAAAAAGGAAACGAATCAAAAGCAGCAATGGGAAATACGAGCCAGACAAATCTAATCAGGTATCAGAGCAGATACAGATGTAACGCTGTCTGCTCGGTGATTGTTTCGACATGCAGACGTCTCACAGGCAGAGCGGGAAGACGGTTAGCTGAGGCGCTCGCTAGTGTAAAGCCGCTTAGCGTCACTGTCACTCTACGCTGTTGTAGAGCACCGGGGTGCTTCAGAGCTCAGGTTCCACATCAGCAGATTACCCACAATACACCAAGGGGATTTCCTCGCTTCACAGAGAGCTTTCTGCTGTGGTTTGTGCTGTTAGTTAAATTCAGTGTAAACAGTTGTAGACGTGACTGGGGTCGTCATTTGTTTCCCAAAAAGGAGAAACTTTTTCCAAGTAGAGCTCCAACTCTGTTTTCAAGAGATTTATCGCCAAACAGGGTTTAATATTGAACAGCGGCAATCGGCATATTTGACTGGATGAAAAGTGCATGAAAGTTATACATTTAAGATGGATTCAAGTGAAGATATCTGGTCCCAGGTGGAGAGTCAGTGATAAGAGTTTTTCAACTATATTTTCTTCTCCTTACACTTCCATTTTAACAAAGATAAGACAGATTTCAAACGGTAAAATACAACACATGTACTCAACTATTTTATTAGTATTTGATTTTTTTTTTTTTTTTTTTTAAATAGAGCTTTTTATTTTTTATCATTTCATCTGATGATTAACAAAGTAAATATAATATGAAGAGTTGTAGTTCAAGAACTCCAGTAGCAGGGTGGTGATGACCCCAATGAAAGACCCCACCCCTGAAGAGGCGGCAAAGGGTTTGTTTGATGTTTGTTGTCTTTGTTAACACTAGTGGCAAAACTACTGGTTGAAGTCATACTAAATTGGATTTCAAGTCACCCGCAAATATATCTTATTAAATTTTGGGAACTGGGTTCTTTTTTTTTTTTTTTTTTTTTCATTTACTTATTATGGTCAAAGTTTCAAATATCTGTTGCAGCAAAACTGTTGGTTGAATTCATACAAAACGTGATCCAGAATAGATGTGGGTACATTTTGGGAAATGTAGGTCAAAGTTAAAATTTTTGAGGAATTTTTAAAATATTTTTTCTTCTCCAATTTACTTATAATGGGCAAAATGTCAAATGTCTATAAAAAACATCAATTTTGTTTCAATTCACTTCAAACTGGGCACATATATAGAGGAATGTGATATGCTGACATCAGCACACGCATAGACACGATGATATCAGCTGAATCGATGCCAAAATAAGCTACGATACGTGTGAGGGGCGGGGTTTATTGTGCCTGGCACCACTTGTTTTATTAAGAATGAAATAAAGTTCTCTTCCACATGTCAAGTGCTGCTGGAGTTCTTGACAAACAGATCATTTTTCTCCTTCTTCATGCACCTTGGAAGTAGGTGAAATTGTGTCAGAGCCTTTGATTTAGATTTATTAAAAGTTCTGTTGGGTTTGAGCTACTCCTGCTTCAGTTTGCTGAGATGGTTCCAACCTCTTTGAATGTTTAAGCTCACTGACTTTTTTTTTTTTTTAACATGAAACAGTAGTCAATGCCTCAGACTTGACCAAGACTTATATATTAAAACCTACTCATGTCATATCTACTTGAATTTAACATCTAATTTTTCATGTCATGATCTCAATTTAAAACTAAAAACAGATCTTTTATCTATTATTAACTATAAATATGTGTTTTAGTGCATTTTACCACCAACCATGACCTGTCTGTATGCTTTCCCCATGTCATTTTTAGGGTTAAAACAGCTCAGACTTTAACGTTAACAGTGTCAAAGCTTGCACACAGTATAATTTTGTATATTCTAATATGAAAAGCAGTATATTATGTCATTTTTTTCTGAAGCCCAGACTCACGGTTGGGCGTCATGTCTCCTGCAGGCTGAACGA
This sequence comes from Maxillicosta whitleyi, assembly GCA_029822895.1. Classification (NCBI taxonomy): domain Eukaryota; kingdom Metazoa; phylum Chordata; class Actinopteri; order Perciformes; family Neosebastidae; genus Maxillicosta; species Maxillicosta whitleyi. The sequence continues at coordinate 651,262 of JAPSES010000098.1, read as the reverse complement.
GAGCTAATCCATCAGCCGCTGCTATGGGTCGTATCAGGGGGTGGTGACAAATGGCATATATGATCGTTGGAGGTTGGTTGGAGGACATGTTGGAAAAAACACTTCTTCAATCAACAGTGACTACATCAACATAATTACACAGATCCACCATGTGCTACCGACTGGTGAGGATGAAATAAAAACCCATTGCAAACATTAATATAGAGCCTGAGTTAAGACAAATGAAATGATCTTTCTGCATGGACAGATATTTGATTTGTTTTGAGAACCTTTTTCATCAGATTTAGTTTTTATGTTGTTTTTAGACACCACTTTTGCAGTGTATATATCATTAATTTACGAGGAATATCATAAAATAAGTACTGGTGCTGTTGATATTTTGACTAACATTATCGGAAATCTAGAATCTAGAAGAAGAGCCTCGTCCTTCAGCGTTACTAGAAAATAAGATACTAAGATGCTGATGAAACACCAGCTCAGAAAACTGGAACCCAGACTGTTTTTGGCCAACTTTAGCCCATTCCTAATCTGAACGTCTAGATATCCGTTGACTTGCAAATCACAAAATCAGTGTTTACTCTGAGGAAGTAAATAAACCAATTCAGAAAATGATGTTTAAAGTTTCTGGAGGTCAAAAGTGTGTTTTTAAAATCCCTGCTTTTCTGCTGAACATCGCCTCACAGAGAATCAGAGCCTCAGGGGTGTTAAATGTTTCCTCCATCTGCTTTTGATACCAGACTGTGTGATCATTCATCACTGGAGCAGCTAATCAAATAAACGAGCTTGACGAGGGAAAATAAAAATTATTCAGTGTCAGAGTTCAGAGGATTTTTTTTTTCCCTTTGTGTTTTTTGGAATTGGTGATGTGAGAAGGATGAGCGGCATCAGCGTAGGAGGCGCCAAAGCTAATACAGTGATTAATGTTTAGCTGCATGTTGTGATTCATGGAAACATGACTAAGAGGCTGAGTGAGTGTGAAAGAACATTAATGCCAGCACACACACACACACACACACACACACACACACAGACTCATTGAATAACTGTATGATCTGGTTAGTGATAAGTGTTCAAGGATCACTGGGTCACAATGCAGTGAATTAATTAGTAACCCATGCAGTAGGATACTTATTTACGTTCCCCTACAGCACCGGCTTGTCTGGCGTTGCCGATGGTTACAAAGAAGATGCCTCTGTTTTGGAACGGTGACAACAAAAACAGTAGAGCGTTATCACATCTCCCACCTTGGCAAAACAAAGAAAATGACAAATGTGTCCAGAGTGGTGTGGTTGTGCTTTAGAGGAAGGAGAGGATGATAATTTCACACCCTTTTAATGCCACCACTTCGGCATGGTGACATTTTCTTCAGAAACACCCTTTGAATCAGAGCCTGTTGTTGTTTTATTACAATTCTATAACAAACATAATGTGCAGTTTCAGGCAGCGATCACACACACATAAAGTATAAATTGCCAGAGGGTCTGGGTAATAAATTGATTCAATTAATTCAATTTTTATATTGTGGAAATTGTGAAAAATCAGTGCTTCCTGTGTATTCTTCTCTTGCTTAAGGCCCTGTCAGACCTTGGCTACTCAGGCAGCATATGCCACTGTATGCTGAGTTTTGTGAATACGCTGGTGTATGTCACATAAGTTAAGGGTAAGTTTTGTGTAAGTTAAGAGCATGCTGAAGCAGGGTGGTATAGGTCATAGTACAGTGAGCTGATGCTTTATTTAATAGAAAATCTGAATGAATAACCTGCACCTTTGCACCTTTGCACATGCTCCTTTTTAGTGTTGTTACATGTTGGTAAAGATTTCAGAAATTTTAGGATTAAAGTGACACTAAGTGGAAGGAGTATGCTTTACTCAAATAACATATACTATGGAAGGAAAAGTAAATGCACTGTATTCTACCTGAATTATATGTATGCACTGTGTCAGAGATAGGTCAATAAGATGTTCTATAAACCATCAGTATCAGCAGACACTGGTTCCAGTAAGGCCAGTGTGCTATGTGAAGTTTTTCTTTACCCTTGTTCTGAGTTTAACTCCACACATTAGAGGATTCTAAAAACAGAGGCAGAGATGGAGGCGATCAGTGTCTGATGCCATGTACAGTATACATGAAGCAGGGTATCTGGAAAAAGGGGTTTGTTCTTAAGGGTTTTTGCCTTTCATCAACATGAAAACTCCAGTTTCGGTCACTGAAAATGATCATTTATGAAAAGTTCAAAAATGTGGGGATTTTAGAAAACTTGTGCTTGTGTATAAACAGAGGAAAACTGACTTTTAGGGTCCCAAATGTCACAGTACGCAAAAATAATAATAATAATAATGCAATGAGGTCATGTGGGTGACGTGTTTATCCTAACCTTAACCTAACCTTTAGTGTTTTTATGTGGGTTCATGCAGATATAAAATGTTCTGTTGTGTATGATGTGACTGTTGAAAACAGATGTCAGGAAAATATCCTACTTTCTATAAATGTGCAGCAACATGTATAGATGACCTGGATGTCCGGGTGTGAATGTGAGAAATGTGAGGAGTAGTTCAGGGACATCCGTATGACAGAATCACAAGACGCATATGAAGGTTAGTCTGAGTTTTTGTTCTGGTTTGACCACCTGACAAAGGCCCACTTAAAAATCAATATCAGTGTGGGCTATATTTAGAATATGTTCAGTGCTTGTTCTTGTCATTTTCCAGTCCACCGGGATCTAAAGCCCTGAAGTCTCTTACACCGACAATATTCACAGACAAGAAGAGCTATTCCACCACCTGTGTTGTTGTGTTCCTGTTGTGTTTTAATACCTGATATGGAATCAAACAGGAAAACAGACTGAGATGGTGATGTAACATAATCCTTTCTATTATTCTGAAATTTCACATAATCAAAGAGCAGGAATACTGATATTAAATGTTTGATATTACACAATCTGAATGCATTTCTTCCACATGTTTGTCCTTGTGGAATATAAAAGTTTGGGCTTTTTTACATTAAATAATTGTCTTGATTGGAAACAGCATAACAGCATAATGCAAACATTCCAAATATATTTTGTCTTTTTTATTGAATGTTCTTTGCAGTGGACAGTATTTTATTTATTTTTTAACCCATAAAGACCCAAACATCTACCATTGACCAAAAGCAACTACTGATTTAAACTGTTCATCCACTAATTCTATCAATTCATGTAAATAATTGATGCAAAATGCAGTTTGCACTTCTCATGGTCATCAGATATGACCTATTTGGACATTCAGAGGCTCCAGTTACCATGGAAACACTGTCATCTTCTACAACATTGATTTACCACTAAAAACCCATGGAGTTGGATCAATGACAGTGGATGGTTTATGTTCAGTTAATGGTAATTTTACAGATAAAGGCCTTATTTCTTCATTTTGTTACTGTTTTGATATAATAACCTTTGAATTTACTCTGAGATTTTATCAACACCTTCATCATCAGCCAATTAAAGTAAGGAAAAGAGATGATTTTCACTGGGGAAAAAAATGCAAAATTCAGGGGATGATATTATAATAAATGGTGATAAATCACTAAGAAAAGGTTAAATAGACAGAACTATTCATTTTGGGAACTACCATAAAAGTCACACTGGGTTTTTATGGGTTAAGTAAAGCTGTGAAACTCTTCTTGCACACAGAGGACAAAAACACCTTTCTGGGTCTGAAGAGGATATAAACCAAAATCATTGCATTTTCTTGCTCTTCTACAGTGGTATAAAGGTATTCACATCTACTATAATAAAATAGACGCAGCAAAAACATAGGTTGAACATAGGTTAGTTTCAAAAAGTCAAAAAGTTTATGATTTATCAAACATAACATGTAAGAAACATGTTGAATTATGAGTTGTTTTTAAGATAAAATGCTCAAAAAGTTTTGTTGCCATTAAGCATAAATCTAATTCTTCTTCATTTCCTTTTTTTTTTTTATGCGTTACTGTTTTTCCTCCACTTCTGTTGGTGCCATATGAGCCCATTGTATGATACTGTTGGACATGTTTCCTCTACGTACTGTATCAGCTCATTGTCTTCATGCTTGGATCTAATCCCTGCGGCGAAGCTGCTGTTGGGCTTATTGACTGTCTGTCAGTCGGGGAGCAGACGGAGGGAGGTTCCCCTGTTCAGCGAGATAATAGCGGAGCACTGGAGTGGAGTGGTTTCCACACACACCACACACACTCACAGTCTCTCAAGCTCTGCATGTGGCAATTATCTCTCCTCTCAGCAGCTTGTGGCATCTCCCCCATCGCTTCTCCTCTCCTTCTCTGCTCTCCTTAATCTCCTCTTGACTCCTCTGCTTTCTCCTCCTCCTCTTCCTCGTTCCTGGCATCCACCTTCATCCCCTCCTGTATCTCCTCATCTTTGCCGAAGCCTTCTACAGCGTCCCTCTCAGCTCCTGTGTGCCCCACCTCCTTCAAACCCGAGATAGCGACAAACAGAATGATGACCCGTCTCCTCACCTACAAGCCCGCAATAAAAGACAACACTCTCCGACCACCCTTTCCCGCCATCTGTATTTTAACGCAGTGCATCTGCAGCGCACAGATACACGCAATATGACCGACTGCCTGAGGAAACGCACTCCGAACAGATAAACACAACAAACAGCCAGAAAAACTAAAACACTAGAAACATATCTTGCTTTGTCTCCATTCTTCTTACAATCTACTAGAGCACAAAGCCTTGCTTTAGTATCAGCTTATTAATATTAAACTATTTCATTTCACTTAGAGGGAGATGATCTTTTTCTTATGAGATGTAAAATACTTGTACTGACTGACTGCAGGGCTCCAATAACATATTTGGTTATACAGACTAAAGAACTCCTGTGTGTTCACGTTTATGTTTTTGTCTTTACATTGCAGTCCAACAAATTTACATAAATAAATTTAGTCAAAATCCTTCCTGACTTTGTTTATTTAACTATTAAGAACCCAATGTGACTTTTGTGTCAGTTCCCAAATGAGTTTTCTCTGTCTTTAACCCCTTTTTAAGTGATTTATCACCATTTATTATAATATCATCTTCTGAATGTTGCATTTGTTCCAGTGAAAATCATTTAATTCCCGATGTTTAATTGAATGATCATGTAATTTTCATAAAACCTCAGAATAAAATCAATGGTTATTGTTTAAAAAACAGGAAAAAAAAACTGAAGAAAATGTGATTTTAAGTAAAATCTCTCACCAACTGAACATAAACTCAGTATCCATCCACTGTCATTGATTCAACTCCATGGATTTTACCAGTGAATCAATGTTGTAGAAGATGACGGCGTTTCCATGGCAACTACAAAGCCTTTGGACGTCCAAATGGGTCATATTTGATGATCATGAAAAGATGACAACCTGCATTTTACAACAATTACTTACAAGGATGGATAAGCTTAGTGGATCAACTGTTTAGATCAGTAGATGTGTTTGGTTGACAGTCGACATTTGGGTCTTTATGGGTTAAATTTGATTATATTGTGCTGATTAAACAAGAACTGTAGATAAATTAGCTTGTTTTGAGTGTGAATTGCCATTTGTACAATATTTACACTTGGATAAGGCATTTTCATAGTAAATTTTTAGTCTAAATCAGTGGACAGGTAGTTTTAAAATGGAAAATACGTGTAAGATTTTCTCTTTTTTTTTCATCATTATCATTAAAAACTAAACAAAGGAGTATCTGTTGGAAGAATAGAGTTCACACGCTACTAAAATCAATGCCAAGGCCAGTGTTTTGGTCAAGCCTCGTTTTCCAAACACATGTTTTTTCTGTTATTTTCCTTTAATTTGACACTTATCTCTGTATTTATCCCTGTGGAATCTGACCGTTGCAGCTGAAGATCCTCACTGTCGGCAGTTAATGGTCTGCTTCAAGATTTTCAGGTCAAATCTCACTTCTCTAATCTATAGGTTATCGTAGACCTGCTGAGAAAATAACAGACCCGGTGCCTCTTCTTTAGACCTGCTGTGGTTTCCCAACTGGAGCGTTGCCTCAGTGGTTATCTGCCTGCCGGGTTTTTGTCTTTCTGCATCTGTAAACTATAAACTAGGAGGATTCACAGGTCCACACAACAGATACAAACTATATTATTTTGAGAATAAAGGCATAATATCATAAGAATAAAATGGTAATGTTTCCAGAAATAAATCATAAATAATAATACATGATTGATTTGTATACTTTATCAGAAATACAGCTATTGATACATCAATATTGTAAATAAAATGTAACTTTGAAAGGATACTACGATAATATGCAAATGCTACCAAACTGGATTCCAAGTAGACTAATAAAAATCATATATTGAGAATTAAAGTTGAAAAGACACAAAGTTCACTATAGTTCTCGGTTATAGCTATAAATGAAAGAACAGTCATGTTAAGTGGAACCATTTGACTAAAAAAAAAAAAAAGAAAAAAAAAAGGCTTCACTTCTTTCTTGTTTTAACTTTCTGTTAATGAGTTTGTTTAATTTTCAGCTTTAATTTCCCTGTTGTTTCTGTTATTGTTTGTCTTTCTTTGTTGGTGATGATTAAAATATAAAAAAGGGACAAAGAAAAAGGCAATAAACTCGTGTTGTAGAAAGCACTATTTTAAAAAGGAAATAATGGATTATGGCAGGTTTTTGATTTGTTTGTTTGGCTCCTTTTTGCCGTGTATGTTCACCACTTTTCTTTGTTTTGTCTTACTGCACAATGAAGACAAGATTAAACAATGGTGCCTGTGAGAGTTTATTAAATTTTTTTCTGTATTCAAAGCTTTTCTAAAGGCATCACAAACTTGGCATCCTAAACCTTCTATACGTAATAGATGAAGGTTAAAAAAAAATAAAAAAAAACTTAACATAAACTTCAACTCCAACTATAAGTTTATAAAGTAACTTCTCAAAGACCACACCCTCATTTTCAACTGCAGTGTGTCTCTTTCTCCCTGCTCCCTTTGACAAATTGTCTTCCTCTCACTTTTTGTGCTCTTTCTATATATTTCTGTCACACCATCTTGAAACTGTTTCCTCTCAGGATCGAGGCCAAAGTGTAGGAAGCACCTCAGTGAGTCTGCAGTCAAAGAGAAGGTGTTTCTAAGAATACATAACCTCAGCAGCTTCAGATGAGGATTTCACTGCAGTTTTTTTTTTTTTTCCCACTATTTTTTTCCTTCCTTACAGAGTATGGAGTGCTATCATTTTCCCTGCCAAGCACTCCTGAGATCTACAGCTACGGTAACTGAGTTAACAGATAATCACACAACACCAAACCCCACCTCATCTCCACACACACACACACACACACGCACACACACAAACCCCTTCATCCCTGTCTATATGAGATAAATGAGCTCCATCAGCCCCCTACCTCCCTGCTAACAGATTAATGTGTAAGTGTATCCCTGCTTTCCCCTCCCACACACACTTCGCACTTTGTCCGTCGCACACACACACTTCTCAACTGCCTTATGTCAGCTCAACGGCGAATTTCCCTCCTCCGGAAACACAGCAGATGATGCAGACAATCGACATGCTGCGCATTTACGCACATTAGCACGCACATATGGAAACACACACACACAGTATAATGCATGCACAGAGATACACGCAGCAGACAATGTGTGACTGACTCAGACATCATACATCCCATCATCGTCAGGATTCGAAACGTCATACACACTGCGATGAATGTGGAAGTTACGCTAACAGATGCCCGCCACCACAACCATAACCACCAGCAGCAGCAGCCATTCAATACTTAGTCATATTCACTAGAACTGCAAGAACGAACAAGGAGCCAATTAACGCCCACATGCTGCTTCCTATTAGAGAGCTGGGTCACCAATGATCTGCCTGCTAACCTTTAATTATACACAAAACATCAACTGGAAGCTAAGGGATTTTGTTCCTCAACACCTAAGACAATGACTAAAACAAACGTCCTCTGTTGATCATAAATAATATCGGAGTCATATTTGCAAAATGCGTTGTGTGTCAATATAGAGAGCCTAAATTCAACCCTGGCCAGTGTGTTTAATGGGACATTAAACATGAATTGTGCCCCCATTTGCAGATATGTTTGTCAAGTTGAATGATTACTTTATAGGACAAGAAAGTCACATTTTGTAGCAAAGATGGTCAAGTCTAGTTTTGGCTTAATAGATGAATGGACTATGTTCCTCAATGCATGTCACCAACATCAAACTGACTTAATATTTTACATTAACCTTCAACAGCAGGGTGAAAAAGTATTAACAGAGGTGAAAATCACTACAAGTCTGGATATATTGAAGCGTCATCCACATACGTATTTTTACATTTGATAGTTCAGCAGTTTTACTACAAACTGAGACTTTGTTGAAACTGAGAAGCAGCATATGTCTACAGGATGGCACAATTCAAAGCAGATCAAAAAATAACTTCCAACACTGACTGTAATACAATTTTCTCCACCTGCTCAGGTCCATTCAGCTCTCTACTTAAGGATCAAGAATGAAATAAAACTAGAACTGCAGCCTCATGATTGTTTACTACACAATCTCACTAAATATTCATCTCATGCTGCTTCTAGGCCTCGGTGTTATATTAAAACATAAACTGAGCACCGACTAGTACAACACACATCTACACAACACCATGGTTTGGTTAAGGTAACACCCAAAGACCTAAACAGACGTGGTCAAACACAGGTGTGTTCTGATGTAAAATATGATCCATTAATTCCATCAATAAACTACATAAAAAAGTAAGTACGTTTCTTTTGGCTTTTCGCTTCAGGGGTCGTCACAGCAAATCACATTAACATGTTTATTTGGCACAGGTTTTTACATCAGACGCCCTTCCTGACACAACCCTCTGTATTTATCTGGACTTGGGACTGGCACAATGAGACACTGCCCCCTTGTGGCTACAGGTATAGCTAGCGTAAAGGGCCCTACCCAAGGGTCCACCTGAGGATCGAATAAACTACATAATTCAAGTAAAATGCAGTTTCTCAGCTTTTCATGGTCATCAGATATGACCCGTTCAGAGGCTCCGTACTGAACATAAAAACGCTTCACCTTCTAACATTGATTCATCATAAAAACCTGTGTAGTTTGACACATGACAGTGTTGGTAGACGGTTGTTTTTACATTCAGTTAATTATAGTTGTTACTGAAAAAGTCACTTTTGTGTCAGTGATACAAGTTCTGATATAATAACCTTTGAATTTACGCTGAGCTTTTATGAACATATACATGATCAGTAAATGAAATATATGAAAATACCTGACTTTCACTGAAAAATAAAAAATACAGAGACATAATAATAATAATAATAATAATAACAATAATAATAATAATATGATAAATCCCCAGGATGATAAATGTATGTAAAGTCAGCACACAAACAGTTTAATATTCTATCTTTTATATAATATAAAACCATTTTTTTTTTTTTTTAGTTTAGTCAGATTTAAACCATGTGGAAAAAACCTTTCCAAGCATCACTGTGTTTTAAACTTTAAATTATAAAATATGTCCAGCTAAATATTAGGGTAAATATTTTTTACAATGATGCACCAGAAATTCAGTGCATTTACATCTAATTTAAAAACAAAATGCCTGAGGCTTGAATATTGTAGTCAGTGAATGCATCAACTAGCTGTAATGAAGTTTTCTCACAGGGCCATATTACAGACATAGCATACAAACTAAGCCATCTGAACTCACTCATTGTAGAAATGACTTTTCTTTCTTAGTTTAATGCAATTTACAGGAAAGTTTAAGAAGATAATCTGGGATTAGGGAATTACAAAGAGGAGGAAAAATCAATCAACCAAACAGTCAATCAACATAAAATAAATTCTAAATCCTACAGTAAACATGTGTAAACCTATTAAATAATTAATCCAAGTGAAACACCAAACACTATTCATGATGTAAGCCGCTGAAAAGCAGCTCTCTGTTGAATTTCACTTATGCAGCATTTATGACAAACTGCATCACTGTATTTCCATATTTTTCCATATGTCAAGATGAAAAGTCATCATAAAAAAACAAAGTGTAGGATAAGGATAAGTGCCTGATGTGGAAACAGTACTTCAGTGTGTGTGTCACATATAATATCTGCTGACCTCTGCACGCTTTCCACAAGTGCGTAGAAGTTTTTATCTCCTGGAATGTGGAGGAAGGCAGTTGCTGTGAGAGCAGTGAGCTTCTTATCTTCCTTCTGAGCGTCTTTCCAACAGAACGAGGACGGCACTCCACTAAGAGGATTTCTATTTCAGTGTTTAATTTAATTTCTTAGCGGACACACGGATTGTAATTTGGTGTTTTTTTCTATAAAAATGTGTTTGGTTCCATAATCTAAATTTGTTTTAGTGCAGATACCGGATTAATTACAATCTCTCTGAGAAGCTTTAGTGTAACTGAGTTTGTGTACAGTATACGTCTATACTGTAACACAGAGGTGATGCCTGGGGTCTTCTTTGTGCTGTTTGTTTATGCCAGCAGGATACTGACATTTGACTTTTTATTCTGATGAGTCTTATTTCTATGCAGCGTACTCACAACATTCATACATCACATTGTAACGTGTGTGTATTACAAATATATATAGTTAAAAGAACAGGAGACACATGATACTGTTGAATATCAGGTATAGTCTGATACACCTGGTGCAAAAATCTGAGCAAAAATGCAAAAAAGAATAAGTACTGTAATAAAGTCTCATTGTTTTGAGTAATTTTCATGACAGAATGATACAAGTCAACTGTGGCTGCGTGATTTAAGTCATATTGTGATTACTGATGTACAATGTATGAGGTGTAATCTAGAATTCTTTCTATTTGTTTTGTCAACAAGGAAAACGCACATTTAATCATTGTGAAATTAAGATTTTTTTCAAGTCAAATATACATTTTAACTACCATTAAAAACACAAAATTAAAGAAACAACAAATATTATTTTATGGAGTCAATTATATTATTAAAATACAAAATCCTCCAACAACAAAGGATGAGCTGATTTCCAGTTTCTTAAGTTCTGCTTGCTTTTTCCTTCTAATTCACCTCGACTTGTCTCAGTTTGCCTCTGTCTCTGTATTTCCACTGTAGTCATAGTGCAGGATGTCATAGTGATGCAATATAAATCATTATCATTAAATCATTATCACTAATTGCAGGCAACAAGACACAAGGACAAAACTTTAAACTTTAATATCTAATTTCCAAAATAACACATTATATTTAAAAATGAAGCTGAGAAATAAACTCAAATCTGTCATCAATACATCAAGAAAGAGAAAATTTGCTCTTGTTTACTGTCCAATACTGCAACATGGCTACAAGTTAATGCAGTGGCAATTCTGGATCACCAGTTTATGATTATTATGTTACATTACATTGGTTGGGATGTTCCTAGAAGCAGGTTCTGATAGTAGCTGGCAGTTCCTGCTTTCACACAGTAAAAGCAACATAAAAAACATGCTATGTCGAGGCAAGTCAAGCTGAAAATGTCAGTGGAAAATTAGATGACATTACACTAAATTCTCCTAAATCCGGACCTTTAAATTGCAGCTTTTGTGATTACATAATTGCACAGACTGATATTATGTCTGTGATTTGATTAATTACAGTCCTACAGTCAATATTTATACTGTTGCTCAGACTAAACCAAAAATCTCAGGACATAATCCTATTGTCTAGGATACAAAAGATGAGGAAATCGCTGTGTGTAGTATAGTGTGAATGCTTCCAGTGTTTTCTTAGTATAGTTTCTGTTCTGTGTGTGTGTGTAGTGTGTACCTGTAGTGTCGGGTGTCTCTCAAAGCTCGGTTGCTGGGGATACGTTCACTCTCTCGCTGGTTGAAGGCGTACAGCGTGTAGGGGTCGTCACCAGGTTTCCACCGTCGAGCGTTCAGATAACTCCGTTCATCGAAACCCTCCAACATGTCCTCCCACTCTGCGTCTGAAATCTGTTGATAAATTGGTCAATCACTTAGGGCTAACCTATTATATTTCTGACTAATTATTGTGTAAATATGCAATATATTATCTTTGGTCTCTTGGGAGTTGCAAAAACATATGAGACAGCAAACTGGTACATACAGTATCCACACATTAAGCATTATGGAACAACAAGCAAAGTTATTTTGACATGTTCATGTTGATGTGAATATATAATATACATTATATAATATACATCAGAACCCCGCCCCCTGAAGAGGAGGCAAGGGGGTATGGTTTTTGGGTTGTTTGTTTGTTTGTTAACACTTTAAACAGCAAAACTATTGGTTGAATTCATACCAAATTGGATTTACAGATTGCCAGTGACCCAGAATAAATCTGATTATATTTTGGGAAAAGTAGGTCAAAGTTCTTTTTTTTTTCATTAATATTTAATCCAAGTCAGAGATTCATGTTCATTTTAAATAAAAGATAATAATTATTAATTAGATAAGCACTCAGAGAGCGCAAACCTCCACCAAGCAGCACGGTTCCCCCACATATAGTGACTGACACCCCACAATATTACTCCTACATTTTTTTTTTTTTTTTAATCTATTTTATTCGATTCTTGACACTGGAAACATACCCAAAGAAATGTGAATTACATGCTGCTAACAAAGAAATTAACAAATCCACATTCCCGTAATGGTGGTTTTCTTCAGGATGTAGCTCCAAAACTATTGAAGATAGTGGACTATATGAGAAAACATGAGTCGCCATCTGGTGGACATTTGTTATTATTACCACAGCAAC